>JAULKK010290495.1:0-13417 GCA_032355705.1 Rubia peregrina
TGGGACTATGAAGTGTTCACTTTATTTGTTAGGGCCAAATAAAGTACTAGGTGCACAAATATACTAAAAATAATTTTCAAAACTACTAGGTGCACAAATATACTTAAAATAACTTTTGGCTATAAAATTTTTTTAAAAAAATTATTTCCCAGGTGCACGTGCACCTGGGGTTACTGCATGGCTTCGCCCCTGCTTGGAACATTACATTTACCTCAATGTAAACATAAAAGGAAAAAATTATAATAATCAAGTGAGAAGTGAAAATGACTCACAATCAAGAGATTGAACGTCCTGCACCACCCTGAGGATCTTCACCATAACGCTGCTGATACTGGGCCAACTAGTCCACGTTCCTCTTATGCCGCTTCCTACGCCTCTCTGTCTCGAAATCAGGGCTCGAGGCATCACCCACGTGCGCATGCATATGATAAACTCGGGATGAGAGATGATCAATCTCTTCATTCATATTCATAAGGCTATGTGATACAAAAATATTGTGGTCCATGATCATCCTAACCTGGCGATGAAAACTAGCCTCAACTGTCTACATCAATCTGACGTAGAAATCTGGAAAAGGTTGAGGATACTTATCATACTCAGCGTCATGCATCGACTCATCTTGTGGTTGTGGCGGAGAAGTTGGTGCATTGTGAACATGATTATCCTACGGTGGAGGCTGAGTGAAAGGAAGTGCGCCTTCTCGGTTTAGACCGGTCTTAGTCCACTAGGGCTAAAGAAGTCTCATGAAAAGTACACCGTTCTTCCTGTACAACCAATTATACGCGCCTCGTACACCTGTGGTCTGAATAAGTTCATACTTATGCATAATAGGCAGAGTGCTAAGGTATGAATCATCCCTGCCCAGATGATAAAGTCCTAGAGGAGTAGTGATCTGCAAGTACTCCCTTGGGAGGGTGATCATGCCCTCATCGAGATATTTCCTTATCCCGTCTTCCTCGCTATGTTGACCACTCTCTCAACCCCTCAGTTCACTTCCCAATGTTCATGCCCTCGTTAGTGAGGTGCCATAGGTGGTGAATATCATCATTTGGCACATTTTTGGCCTCCGCATAACAGGACAATGTTCCCATTAAGAAGTAATGCACAAACCAGAGAGCGGGATGGATGATGATGTTGTTCTTGTCCTGCACATCCCAGACTCACTCGTGATAGTATACCTGAAGATTACATCATCCTCAAAAGTGCATATCATGAACAAATTTGAAGAGAATCGCTCCTCACAAAAAATGTGCAAGACGGTATGAGAATCTCTCTTCGACAACAAAATCATGAAGAGCAAGTGCATGACCAAAGTGAAGAAACAAATTAGAACCCAACTAATAATGAGACCTCAGACCCTATGGAAAACAAAAATGTTGGAAGTGAGGGTCTGAATCATACAACAAGGATTGGTAAGATCACTTTGCTCTTATTTGATGTTTTAATATATTTTCTTCGATATTGTTGAAAATAGTTATTAACATGTAGGGAGGAAGAAGAGTGGCCCAACATATATGCTGAGTATTTAGGGTAGGCTATCCCATCCACCTCCTATTAAGCTTACTCTCAATGAGAATGGATGTCAACTAGGACCTGAGTGGCACACATTCAGTAAGGTTTTGGGGTCGATGGTGCAAAATCCAAAGTATTGTACAATTGATGTGGGAAGTTGGCATGAAATGCCTAAAGAAAAAAAAACTGAGATGCTGAATCTTATCAAGGTATGAATAAAATTGCATGGTATTTGACATATTGTTCATAAGTATTGTATTCCCAATAGATCATACATTATTTCAGGCACGTTTTGACATATCATTGGCTAATGAGACTCAAGTATTCAAGTCAATTAGTTCTAAATGGAGGAATTGGAAACATAATTTGAAAAATAATTATTGGTTCCTAATGTCACCGAGTACCCTGATCTTGGAGAGGACACTCGCGTTGATAGAGGTCAATAGATACATCTTTGCAATCTTTGGAATACACCTAAGTCACTAGTAAGGTTTATTTTTTGTTTATAAGTTGCATTTTGTGGTTATATTAATTGACTGATATATACCTCTATTGGAACCACATAGGTAGAATGTGAGAAGAACACAATAGCTAGGTCTAAAAAAAGTATGAACCATGCTACAAGGAATCGTTCGTATGCTGAAGTTTATGAAATTAAGGTTACAAAGCTTGGATATTCATTCTGAAAATTTTGTTTTATTTATTATCTGATTATATTATGATTTTGATGACTTAAATGTAATTAGAAACAAGAATTTGGATGTAACCCATCTTGGGCTGAAATGTTTTGGATATTACTATGCTAGAAAGACTGGAACTCCTGCATGCATTTCAAATGTCTTAGTTAGTATGTTGTTTGCTCTATTTGTCCTTTAATTTATTACTTATAACAAGCAATTAAAATGTTCCAATGTTATGTTGTGACATGCTTTGTGTTTTAAATTTCAGACTGAAATTGAAAAACTATAAAGGTGAACACCTGGAAGGTGAAGAAGATGTCATTGCTCTGGATGATATATTGGCGAAAGCTGCTGGCCCAGAAAAGCGACGATATGTGAGAATGGTTGGGACATGGATCTCCCCTTCAGATGTATGGGGTGATGTCCCAGGGTGTAAACCTACCAAACAGGTGATGTTAGAACATAATTCTAGGATTGTTAACCTTGAAAAGGAAATTTCAGAAATCAGGGCAAAATTATTAACTCGTGATAGTGAGAGTTCAGAGAATAGTGCCTATTCCAGTCGTCATGTAACCCATGAACCTCAAAAGCTCTAGGTACAATATTACAAGTTATGGTATGATTTTTTTTTATACAGTGGTGGTTATTTACAACTTATGTTATGAAAATTTCAAGTTGGTTGTTATGTTCATCTTAGAAGCATAGTCGATCAAACTAAGATAGTCGCTAAAGGCTTCATTAGTAACAAAAATGAAGATACAGAGGTCGGAGGTGAAGTTTTTGGACCAGCATGGTGTGAAGTCAACATTACGGTAGTAGTTCACTCTGAGCATTTGATTCGTTCACATGACTACTACTGTACCCTTGGAGACGGTCTCAACACAATGATTACATGGACTATGAGTCTGGTTACTCCGGTGCAAAGTATTGAAGGTGTTAGTGATATTTATCGTCGATGAAGGGTTCCAAATTTCTTCAACCAGCTTGTTCCAGGATCTCAAGAACTTCATTATTTTTAATTTCAATAAATTTTGCTTAGCAGCATGTATGTTAACCTTTAGTTATGCAAGTTTATCCTTTTGTTTATCCAATCATAGCTACTTTGTAGTAATTCTTTTTTTCCCTATTACATTGTTCCTTTAATGAAGGTTTTACGCAATATAACATTTTTCTTATTCTTTTAATCTTTTTTGTTTCACGTGCTTTCCTTAAAGAACTTGATCTCAACTTTCGGTTTATCATAATTAGTATTGTGTTCATTTATTTCATGTGCTTTATACAATGACAGCTCAAAATCGATAAAAATTAAATTAGAATCTGAAGAAATTGATGCAAAGAGGTTAGAAATTAGTAAAATTGCATAAGAAAATGTATAGAGCAAATAAGAGCTTAAAATAGTAAAAAATGATTAGAAGACATGAATGGAAAAAGAAGAGGTAAGAACAGGAGCTCTGAACAAGGAAGAATTGCATCATCAGAAACCATAACAAGCGATATTCGATTACAGTTGCAACATTAGCAACATAAAACTCAGCAAATAAGAGCTCAAAATGCAGCAGAACTGGAGCTCATAATATGATTCAAAAAAATTGCAGCACAACTGGAGCTCATAATATGATTCGAACAAAATGCAACAAAACTGGAGCTCAAAATTCGATTTGAACAAAATTTATCCTTAGCTGTCAAATGATGTCGGATAAACGTAAAGAATACAGTACTAGTAAGAGTGAAATCATTCAATCATATTTTCGTAAAACTAAAAAATGTTAAGATCTGAAACTTCAACATCATTCAAGTCATCTTCTTCCTACTTCTTTTATGCTTCTTTGAGCATTTTTTGATAAGAAAAGTCAAAGAAATTCTACTAATCCAAATATTTAGTTTCATGTTCAACACAAAATAGATTTTACAATACTCTACATGAAGTTGAAAAAAAGTTCTATTTACCTTTTAGGTTGATATCAATAGTATCCCCTTCTAAATCAAGATGAACCCATTGAACATTTTCATCTATGTTGTCTTCAACTGGATTTCCTAAATTACTTTGAAGATAGGTATCAACATCCGCTAATTTCTAGCAGAAGTGTTTATAACAACATATCTGTCATTTTATATTAGATCTACTATATAGAACACTTGCGAGGCTTGGTTAGACAAAATGAATGGCTCGTTACGACTCTTGACTTTAGAAAAAATAACTAGGATGAAACCATCACTATTGTTTCAGCCAACATCCCTTCGAAACCTAATCACTATTGTTTCAGCCAACATCCCTTCGAAACCCAATCACTATTGTTTCAGCCAACATCCCTTCGAAACCCAATCACAGTCAAATAACACAACCTCATTCTTCACGTAACCTAGCTCAATGATGTTACTTAGAACACCATAATATTCTACATCCCCTACAATTGGACTGTCATCCCTAGAACTAAAAAACTTGATGTTGTTTCCTTAACTGCGACCCCACTATTATGAGATTTTCCTTTTCCACTAACTCTCTAGTATGTAATATGAAATAATTCACGATGCATTTATCAAATGTTAGTCCTATGTTGTTCGGGCCCCTAGCAAGACATTTCAGATCCTTTGAGACTATCTTATCTTCTGGCAATGGCAAGAAATTAATCTGGAAACTGGTCCACCAAACTTAACTTCATGTAGTAAATGCATGGTGAGGTGCACCATTACATCAAAAAATGATGGTGGAAATATATGCTCCAATTTACACAGAATGATAACGATTTCTTTTTCAATAGGCACCACATCAGGGGGACAAATAACCTTAGAGCATAGTTGCTAAAAATATCTACTAAGTTTAATCAGAGGAACCTTAAAAGGATTTGATAATGTTTTTCGCAATGCAATTGGCATCAACTGCTGCATCATGACTCTTAAGTCCAACTAGTTTATGGGTTTTCAATTATTTTTTACAATTTGTTGTACTGTCTTTCCAATATGGAAAATTTAAAAAATCTTTTTTTCTTCCAATTGAATGGTAACTCGAGGTTATCAGTCACCGTATTCCCAAATCTAAAGTTTATATCTTTTAAATATTCCAAAACTCTATCACCAAATAGCTGAGGTGGAGGTCTTCCACGCTCTACCGTTCCATCGAAATGTGTAGCATCCCTCCCGAACCTGTGATTCACATCCAGTATCCTCTGATGATCCATACAGCATATTTTCTTGCTATGCTTTAATATTTATGAATGTGTGAATTGATAACATGAAGGACAAGCTAAATAACATTTAGTACTTCACCCTGACAAATTTGCATTCCTCGGAAAATCACTAAATGTCCATATCAACCTAGCCTATAAGAAAAAAATCCTTCCTTGCAAATGCATCAAATGTTTGGATACCATCTTCCCATAGATATTTCAAATACGCAATCAGATGCTACTAATCAATTTCTATATTGTTTCCAAGTGCTGATGGTCCTGGGATTAATAGTGATAGCATTGAGAAACTCTTTCATACACATCCCTAGTGGAAAATTATAGGGCACTAATATTACTGGTCATGTACCATGTCACAAGTTCATGTTACTAAATGAATTAAAGCCATCAGAAGCTAATCCTAATATAAAATTACGAGGCTTTTTAGAGAATGTGGATATTTACTATTAAGTGTCTGCTAAGCAGGAGAAACAACCGGATACCTCATTACTTGTCCAAGCAGGAGAATCAGACGACCTTCCGCATGTCATCTCAAGAGGCTAGCCGTCTTAGCTGACATAAAAAGTTATTGTAATTTAGGCTTGATTGGAAAATACTAAAGAACCTTCTGGGCAATTTTTCTTATCTCGATGTTAGATCCTTTTTTGTCTAGTGCCACCGAGATTCATTACTTGTTCCGCATCTAGTTTTACTGATATTCTCTGCCCAATATAATATACATTCATTAACACAAGCATCAATTTTCTCATAACCAACACCAAATTCTTTCATTAATTTTCACACATACTATGACTTTGGAAGTCCAGTCATTGCTTCACGAAATGCTCTATGCAGCAGATCCATTAACTGATCAAAATTTCAATTTCTCCATCTACCTAGACTTTTTAGATGCAAAATTTGTATGATCCAAGAGAGTTTGTAAAATGACTCACATCCCTCATACAGACCAGTCTTACTACTCTTAAGCAACTCATAAAATTTTCCACTACAAGATGAGGGAATATTTGACTCCAAATTACCATCTTCTTCTTCACATTGTTTTGTATTCCCAAAAATATCACATACTAGATCTTCCATGTCATCCATATTATGAGTTTCATTTGATTCCTTTGTTGCATTTGATTCCTTTGTTGCATTTGATTCACTAGTACCAATCAGGGTTGTATTGCTTATTTTTAAACTACTTAAAGGAAGCTCACCATGAACTATCCATTGGTTATAACCATTTATAAATCCCGCAACAATTAAATGTTCTCGAGCCTCATTTCTTCCCTCAAATCTAGCAAGCTTACATTCTCTACAAGGCCATAAATCTTTACACCATTCTGATTTTCATATGCATATTGAACATAACTTTCTAATCCATTCAGACACTCTTCACTATATCTTGGTTTACTCATCCAACACTTATCCATACTCTAATAAAATAAGTTAACAATCTGTTAAACAAAAAATCAAAACTTGTTGAACGTAGCAGATGCAAACTGATGTAAAATAATGCAAACTGATGCATCATATGAAAAATGAGCGCTAGTGTAGGGGGAAATAAAAGGCGGTTATATCGGACAATAGAAGGCACTTTCAATGTGCCATCTCTGGCCCTGCCTTCCATTGTCCAGCAATAGAAGGTGGTTACGAAAACCCTTTCGAAATTGCCAAAAAATGCGGTTAAAACCCACTTTTAAAAAGACACTAATTGTTTTCAAGTTCAGAAAGTTCCCGCATCCCTCGTACCAAAATTGCCATTTCTAGACTTGGAAATCATGAGTTTCCGAACTAAAAAATGGCATATCTGCTCTTCACTAACACCTTATTTATTTCCTAGCTCTTATCTACTTTCCTTTCCCATTCTGTAAAATGATTGCTACAATTTAGCCCCAATGAGAATTATTTTTGAGCTCAGAATTATTTCGTACATTAAGTTTCTGATATCGGAATTAGTGATCGTCACTATGTGTAATATAATGAAAAGTTTCCTAATTCGGAAACATGTTATGTTCTTTTGGTCAATGCATATTTCTATTTCATTTCTCCGGTGCAAAAAAGTCCTGAAACCACAGCAACAAATACAGAACAATAGAAGATAGTGTCTTGCATGTTCGCAAAAATCTATATATAGTTCTAACCAAGCAAAAAACTATAGATAGGAATAGGAAGCACTAGAAATCTATTCCAATAGTTCTAGGCTACTCTTTTTTTTTTAAAAAAAATGTTGCTTTACCAATATCAAGATTTCCTAGAGATGCTGACCGATTAAGTATGGGATGGCAAGCCAAATTATTTTGAATAATGTTGATATCATCTTAGGAGTAGGGCTTCGATTCCTTCAAGAAAATCTTTTAATAACTACTTATTAGCAAATACAAGAAAGCTTAGTTACATTGCTTGCTAGAAACAATTGTACATGTACCTTGTCAATTTGAAGTAAGTCATATTTGACCTCTTAAATGCACTCAACCGCGTATAATATGACGCAATATCCACACTCTCAAGTTTCCGCTTGCTTCTTGTACTGATTGAGATTAAAGAGAAATCCATAATTAAATTATCATATCCATTAAGCACTGTTAATAAAAAAAATAATGTTCATTGTCTACCTTGATTTCAACCACCTCTAAATTGCATTTATTTAGGTCGTTGTTGTCCTTCAATGGCAATTCCAAAATCTTGACAAATGCGTCTGATGGGTGGAAGTGCAGGGGATCCATCCAATACATACGGTTATCGGTGGGGACAATCAAAATTAGTCTCCAATGGTCCCTATATAAGAAAATGTAAATTGTCAACGAAATTAGTGTTTTGTTATCGGTAATGTAATCGAACAAATTTAGTATAACCATTAAATGTATGGCGCAATGAAAGGTTTCTTATCCTTTCTCCCTAGGCTCTTACGAATTATGTAGTCGATCCCTTCAATTTTAGTACCACCAATTTCTTGAATCGACACCGGGCACTTGTACCCAATCCATCCTTTTTAAAATTATGGGTGAAATACATGTACCTACAAAATGTCATTTCTTTTATGGTGTATTGAAGTAAATGTAATAGTAAATTTAACTAAAATTTATAGAAATAAATCACAAGGTGTATATGGACATGATCGTTTCATTGACTTGTTCACATCTCCAAACATCTTCAAAATCACTCCAAAATGCCATGATCTCCTGTTTGCATCCGAACACACAGTTATTTCCCAAGAATGAGTGTGTTTAGCTTCGATCATGAGGTTGTAGCCAAATGTATAGGACACGCGCAAAGTGTGGTGAGTCTCAAAGTACTTGTGCTCTTGTAATTGGAGGTCTAACATTCATGGGTGTTGTCGGGCCCGATTTAGGTGTTGGTTTGATGGGTCTTAGTGTTATTTTCTCCAGTTTAGGTGATGCAGACCTTGTTCCCTTCAAGTGTTGATCCGTTACAGGATCAACATAAATAAGGTTGCGAGGCCAAAGTAGAAACATTCCCCGTGAGGGACCAACCTTTTCGTACTCTCCGTCTGTGATTGGAAAAAGGGCGTCTAGCATCAACGGAACCTCCAACAAAACCCTAGAAATACCCTCATGAATAGGCATAAAATGATGTTATTTCATCATCTAATGTAGAACTCCATTAGCCACGTGTAGTGGTTGACCACCTATGCCTTGGTCAATATATGGCTCACACACTAGTGGTTTCTATATATATTCCTAACTAACTATATGTTAATGTACAAATCTATTATTTTCTAGTATCACGAGGAGAAGAAATTTAAAATATATACCTTATCATCAGTAGATTGTAAGGTATTCTTGACTTTTTCAGGTTTGAACAACAGTCGGTCGATTCTTGCAACCGGATTCTTTGGAACAATAGCCTTTTGATTCACCTCAATCTCCCTAGGGGAATTACGTGATCCCCTAGATGGCGAGGTCCAATCATGTATCAAATCATCTAAGCTGTCCCAAAGAATAAGGCTGGTCTGTTGGATTAATCTACAATTAAGGATGTCTTGTTGCTCAATTAGTTGTCTTGAAGAAGAGTTTTTTTTTGTAGGATGTGGACTCTAGAGGGTTCAGAACTGTTGTAGGACTTCAAAATGCTGAACACCTCTCGTTGGGACATGAACGATCACGCCCCGGGTGCATGTGTTTCTCGGTCGCTTAAAGATGTTGTGCTTATCGCTCCGAATGAATTTATCTTGTAATTAATCACTCTTCACTTTTTCACACATAGAGTATAAGATAAATTAGAATACATGATTAAGAAAAGCATTTATAACATAGAAATCCATTGTGTAAAATATTTCCTTACAATTCTTTCTGCAATCATTTTTCTTCATCTTTCACATAAACTGCATCCTTGTTTTTTTGCCCGTAGAGGAATAAATCGTGCCTTTCAACTTCATCTGAATTGATTTGTTGCATAGAAGCCCTTGCCTCATCTTCCGTCATCCCACCATCTATTGCAATTTGAACATCTTCTTCAAAAGTTTGTTTCACTGGGTCGATTGCCACCATAGCATAACCCCTACGACTCAATCTTTGAGGAATTGTATTCATTGCGGCCATTTTTTTCCTTCCTCGTACCCTAAGTTAGGAGGTTAGGCTTATGAAATCACTGTAGACATGATAATTTAAAATTTTCAATATAAGACTAGCATTATCCATGTTCTTCAATGCCCTTCTTTTGTGGATCTCCCAACTTTCTGGTTGAATGTGAGTGTAAGTTAGCCACGGGTGATCATCTCTCTTATCAATAAAAATGAAGTCCCTTAACAAAGTGTATTTATGTTGACACCAACTCTTTGACATAATCAACATAGCCTTCATTCTCAAATTATCCATGTCCGGTGATTCGATGTCAAATGGTCTCTGTGATGATTTTGACCTCCTCGGGGTCAATCACGGAGACACATTTTACAATTGGAGACAAAAATTTGGAAACAATATATCACTATATCTACATTGCATTCCATCCATAAACTTGCTTTGTATTCTTTAGGGACTTCATGTCAACTATCGTAGAGGATATCCACCCTCCTTCTACCCACCATCGCCACCCAACTTGACCATTTTGCACATTGGGAAGATACACACGCGTTAGACTTATTGTATATCAACAAGGTTAACTTTTTCCCAGCCATTCCACGTTCTAGGGTTCTGTAATGAGTTCAGGCTATTTCTACTTCCTCGGATCCGTCATCCTCATCCTCATCCTTATCTGCATCCTCATCCTCATCCTTACCTTGGTTCGATGAGGGTGGATTTTCATTCTGGGAATGTGAAGTCCCTTGATCATGAGTTCTTTTCTTAGAAATCATTATTTTGTATGCTATAGTAACAAATATACCATATTATTAGTCACAATTACCTCAAAGAATATATTTTTTTATACTTTTACCCTAATGAAATGAAATCTATAATACATAAAATAATTCCTTTAATTTTAAATTGCAGGTATTAACACAAACCCTCACTTACTTTAATAAATATGTCACTCCTTTTATTAAACATAAAAAACCCTTAATGGATGCCATAATTAATATTAGGTGAGAATTTCCAAGCAAACGCCTAATCCATACACAAATGAGCTAGAATAACCTACCCGCTTGACTTGGAACTCTTCAACATAAAAAAAAATTCTAAAAAACCAAATGGAAGCCACATAACACCCTAGGATTTTTGGTCATGAAATGTAAACCATTTTTTTCTCATCGTTAGAGGATAAACCTTCTCCTCAAACAATGATTAACCCTTATTCACCATAATATCATCTACTTTAACACAAAATTCCCAACAACATAGCCAACTCAGAAAATTGGGTAGATGAAATTCAATAGATGATAATATGGATGAAAAACTTGATAAAAACATACCTTGTATGGTTTGAAGATGAAATGTTGGTGTTTAGATGAGGAAAAAATGAGGTAGAGGGTTTGTGTGTTTTGGGGAGGTGAAATGTTTGGGAATTTCTGCGCTGGATTTCAAATGGGCAATGAATGTCCCTTTGAAGTCCTTTTGACCATATTTTCCCCCAATTTAATCAGTTTCTGAACTCAAAAACTCTATATCAAAGAGTTTTCGAACTCAGGAAGTGTTCTTAGCTTTGGATAAGAAGTCAAGATAAGTTTACGAGTTCAAAATTTGCCTCAGTAAATAGAAAAAATGGGCAGATTCTACAAACCCTAAAATAAAACTATTTGAATTCTCAAACCCTCATTCCCAATTCCTCACTTCCAAAATTTATTCCCCCAAAAAGTAACCATAAGCTAAAAGAGCAAGGCCTCTAAGTCAAAGGCGAGAGACCAGAGCCATCTCCCCTTTCCGGAGATCGGGAAATCAAAGAAATTCTTCAACGATCAAGCCAGGGAAAGGTATGTGACTTTTTCAAAGAGAACAGTGATTAATTCCAAGGGCACATTAGACTCGAGCATAGGTGATTTAGGGGTTGACTATTTGCTAGCCTATTTTAGAACACAACATCTAGGGAAACTACTTTGCATTAGGGAACTCGTACATGTGGATGGGGTGATCCAATTTTATGCTAACTTGGGTCAAGGTAGTAATAATTGGAAAATAACTATGGTGAATAGGAAAGTAGTCAATGTGACTAAGTATACCATAAATGAAGCCCTAGGATGCCTCTACAATGCCTCGGAAAAACTAAGACCCGATGATCCTCAAGGTCCCCTAGAAATTTACCACACTCATTGTTGGTTGTGAGTGAGCGAGACAACCCTCCCCCTTTATCCCGTTGTCATGGTGAAGAAATATTTTAAAAGTTCTGGGAGTGATGTTGGTAAAGCTAAGTTATATGACATTAGTGTGTTGACCGTCGACGTATAGTGTTCTAGTGAATTTGCTTGAATGTCTTGCCAACAGGTGGCCACAATTGCAAGCCAAATATTTGAAACTTCATGCTCTTCTACTATGTTATACAGGGGGTAAAAATAAACTTGGGGTTCACAATTATCTCTTTCATGATCAAGGCCGCTAACACAAAGAAAAAAGACCTCCCCTACGGCGCTTTGATCATTGTCATGCTGAGGAAGACGGGGATGCAAATAGTGGACCGGCCTCTACGCATGGATTATAATGATGAATCTTGGTTCCAACATAAAAATCTTCAGTTAGATGTCAATTGGAAATGGGAGAATGAGATAGTTCCCGACCAACTAGCCAAAGGTACAAAGAGGGCTTGCGAGGCGGAACTAGACAGAGTGGAGAAATCAAACACCAGTGAGTAATCCATCGTCATTTTAAATTATTTGATTTACCTTATTTTATATGCTATGTTGATGTAGTCTAATAATTACTTGTATTACAAATGTCAATTATACACAGGTTTGAAGACCCGCTAGAAGGCTAGGTTGAGCAAGTATTTTCATTTCTTGCATGCTGACGTGACCGAGACTCACGATATGTTAACCTGGGCACACTTGCAGCATATAACTTTCTTGGAATCACAAGGACTGCAGCTCGACCTGAGTAATGATGAAGAGCAAACAAATTTTGAGTCAATCTTCTCCGAGAGCAATGGTGATGGGGACAATGATGGTGGTGATGGTGATGAAGGGGGAGATGGCGGTGGCGGTGGAGGTGCAGTTGGACTAGCGACCGGGGGTAAAAATAATAATGAGATAGACCCGATATAAAAAGTATGTTTGAGAAGGTGTAATAGGATATGAATCAATATGGATTACCCTTATATTTTTTTGGATTTGGATTGTATGAATTTGATTTTGGACTGTAGACAATGTTATGTTTCAATGACTATGTACGTAACAAATTAATGGTGTTTGAAATTGGTTGTGAAATAGTTGCTAAAATTCATAATTGGTTGAAATTCATAGTTGTATTTGATTTTTTCCATTACATGTCTCCTTACCTTTAGAGTGAAATTAATTAGTGTTATATAGGTGTGTTTTGGTTTTAGGTGAAAGAGATGTAATTAATGATTTTTTTTTTCATTTTTACCATAGGGATGGATGCAATTCCTAACTCAGAAATTGATCTGTCCTTTGTTCTTACGGGACAAAAGTAATTGCAAGGACGGAAAGTATATGTT
>JAULKK010290513.1:0-13415 GCA_032355705.1 Rubia peregrina
GCATGGTTTCCATAAACTTCTTCAAGATTCATTTTACTGATCTACACAGAAGCTTTCCCTGAGTAAAGTGTAATGTTGGGTTAATATTTTTGGAATTTTTATACTTCTAAACATAACTTTAGACTTAAAGTGCCAATATAACCAGCAAAACGAGAAATTGCCAATATAACCAGCAAAACGAGAAAGTGCCAAAATAATCCTAACTTTATACTGAATTGTACCGTTATAACTTTTTGACATTATTCCGGCATTGACTTATCAAGTAAGGTGTTGACTGGACATGAAATGATAAAAATACACTTTTGCCCATAAACTAAATTCCCGTTTACCCCCTTATTCTTTAAAATCCACCCTTACCCCAACCCCCACACGACCACCACCCCACAATCTCGAACTTGTGCATCATCATCAGCGTCGTCCCTGACGCGTAGCCCGCACAACAAGATCGAGTTTAGCGAGTAGATATGGAACAACGCCAGAGCGTAGAGCAAGATTGAATTACAGACCACCTGCCGTGCCACGCTCATGACGAACCCCTTGTGGGCCAGCACCACCCCCTTCGGCAGCCCCATCGTGTTGAAGGAGTACGACATCGCCACCAAGTCCTCGAAGCTAATCCCCACCTCCAGCATTTTCGCCTCGTCCGCTGACGTTAGCTTCGAGAAGCTCAGACACCACTCTGGCGTCTGTCCATCGACGCAAATGACTTTGATTTTGTTTTTTGCCTCATAGTTCTTGACTTTATCGGCGTATGTGGATTGCATAATGATCATCTTTGCTCGAAGGCCTTCGCCTGATTGATGACCTCAACTGAGGTGAAGAACGGGTGGCCATGGTGGACACGGCACCCCCAGAAAGACTCCCCGAGAAAGGAGAAGAAAAATTATGTGCAGTTGGGAATAAGTGTTTTCCCCCGTTGTCTTTTATCTTTAAATTTAGAGGTAAAATGATAATTTTTTAAATTTCGGACAAATTTTCGTTGACAATTGAAGTCAATGGTGGCCAAGGTTGGATTATCACATACATCATAAAATTATGGTTATTTTGACACTTTCTCATTTTGCTTTAATCTAATATTTAATCGATCTGATTATACAGAGCTTCATTTATCCCATGTAATTTCTTCACAATCGTCAAATAAAATTTTCAGTTGTCTAGCTAAATTAATAACATGAGGAGAATAAAGAACTTGTTTAACAAATCTGATAGTAGGAGGTTTTTGCGGGATTTGTATAGTGCTTCTGAGATAGAATACCCTTGTTATCCCCACCCCAATAGAGCAGCAACAAGTATAGTTTCACCCTCTACGGTAGGATCACCATTACCAGGCAATGAACCTCGGTAAGATTCATTACAAGAATCATATTTTGGCTATTAGAGCAAATCCTATAATTTACTTCAGTTATTACAGACCAACTGTCACGGGTCGCCATTTCAAAGAGCTAACCGTGCGGCCTAGCCGTGCTAGAGTGTCACGACTACCGCCTAGATTTCACGCATGTTGCACTCAACTCGGTTGCACCATGCACACCGAGGCTTTAGAGGGGCGTGGACCGATTACGCAGCGGAGAATACATGAGTTTGAATGGAGCAAGGTTTCACAATAAGCAACAATAAAGCAATACAAGGCCCAACAACAGGGGAGCAAATGCTCGTTTTTAATATATTGCAAAAAAGTAACCGGATGTGGTATTTTTTACAATTTCTAAAGTATATTTGCTCCAATAGTTTACTCTATATCTTCCTTCATAAAGAATATTCATTCATATTCATTATCAATCTTAATTTTCATTATTTTTAAAATATTTTTATATTGTAAAACTATTTAAATTCTATATTCATCTTGAATTTTTATTTTATTTAATTATTAAAAAATAATTCTTAGTTAAATATGACTTTATAAAGTATTCATTACCATTATTTTATATTAATATTGTCAATAA
Organism: Rubia peregrina; assembly: GCA_032355705.1. Lineage (NCBI taxonomy): Eukaryota > Viridiplantae > Streptophyta > Magnoliopsida > Gentianales > Rubiaceae > Rubia > Rubia peregrina. The sequence goes on from JAULKK010290513.1 coordinate 1,944, forward strand.
ACTCAAACAAAATAAACAAATAAAAAACTCAAATAAAATATGAACAAATTAATATTTTTAAAGAAATGAAATTTTAAATACCTATTATCCATAGTTAAATTATAAATAATATACAAAGAATAATGTAAAACAAAACATGGGGAAAAAATGAAAGAAAGGGAAGGAAATGAAGCAAGAAGACAAACAAAGGACACGAAAGAAATGAAGCAAAACGCAAATGTAGAGTGTAAACAGTTTACTCTATATTTAGAGTTGGACTGTGCATGCGGTACTTTTCCAGTACCAATTTAGCATACCATTGGAGGATATTTTTATGGTTTTATCCCATGTGACACGTTAAGATTGAGGCCATTGGAGGTGCTCTAAGGGTAGTGTTGTGCCTCCTCATCCCACATTTCTTGTTTAAATATTTGGTATATATGAGGCCAAAATGGTTGGCCCAGGTCACACATGAATAGGCCAGCGAAACTGTAGTTGAGATTATATCATGCAAAAATTAAAATTAAAATTAATTGAGCAATTAACATATGTAACAATAATATTTTTTATTAATTATTTAGGCATACAATCGGAGAGTTTAAATTACGAATAATTAAAACATAAATGTGATAAATAAATCACGTTTCAACCAAAAAAGGGAGTAAAGTGGTAAAATGAGTCCGACTTTAGGCTGAAAGTGTCAATATAATTCTGCAATATCAGAAAGTGGCAAAATAACCCTTGACTATGCTGACTTTTTAGTCTAGCATTTTATGACCAAATTTTGTGGAAACACGATTTTGCCCTTATTATAAAAATATTATTCCATTTTCTTTCTCCCCCACCTTATTCCCCCTCTCTTTTCTCCGGTTTCCCCTTTCTCCTATGATTCCACGTTTCCCCTCCACTTCCACTGCTTCCCCATTTCTTTCCTCCGCTTCCATTTTTCTTCTCTGTTCCTGGTAATCGAGCTGAGCGGGTGGCGGAGCACAGAGTGAGAATTGAGAGTGGTAAATCCCTTAGCGGCGGAGCACGGCGGTGTGGGTTTGTGGATCGAAGGCGGTGGTGGGAGATTGCAGTGGTGCTCACGGCGACGAGAGCGATGGGAGCGGTGGAACATCGTTGTTCGTTCAATCGCCTTCAATCTTGATAGGATTGCTTATGGAATTTAGGGTTTTGAGGTGGTGAGTGGTGGCAGGGAGAATTAGCCGAAGTGGCTCGAGCAGTGGTGAAAGGCGGTAGGGTTTTGGGGTTTGTGGCAGTGAAGTCGCAGGGAGGTACAAAGGTGAGGAGGTGGCACGGGAAGGTGGCTGGTGGTAGGTTGTTCGAGAGGTGGCTGATGGCGGGGTGGCGGGGATTTTGCTGGTGGATGGGGGTGACACTGTATGGTGGTGGTTGTGTGGTAGGGGGTTGTGGCGGTGAGGTGACAGGGAGGTAAAGATGTAGGGAGTTGGCACAGTGGAATGCTCGACGATGATGTCACCTTCAGAAAGGAGCACTGTAGAGGGTCGACGAGCATGATGCCTTTGAAGAGGAGCCTGGTGGAGGGCTCGACGAGGCCAACACCGTTAGAGAGGATTATCATCCACTGATCTACAAGTGGTGGTGGCGGTGGTGGAGAGCTCGTCGGAGGATCAGGTAGTAGTGGTGGAGAGCTTGCTGGAGGATCAGGTAGTAGTGGTGGAGAGCTCGCCCATCCACTATTTGCAGGTGGTCGAGGTAGCGCTAGGTCGAAAATGTTGTACTTGTGACAATCGAGCTTATCGATTGTTGGAGCTTCACCACACGAAGGATTTTAGTGGTGGGGATGTGGGGGTGGCTGGGCGGAAGGTGGTGGTGGGATGGCTAAGCATTACAAGGGTATTATGGGTATTAATTTTCCAGCTTCTTATTCAAGTGTATTTTCGTCATGCCACTTTTTCCATTGTCGAATGTCATGAGTCAACACTGGAATTGTGGAGTTTGGCTATATTGGCACAATTTTTTTGAAAGTTAGGGTTAGATTTACACATACAATAATTAGTTAGGGTTAGATTGACACTTTCTAATATTGCAGGGTTATATTGACACTTTCATTCAAAAGTTAGGGTTGTAAATGTATTTATCCCAAATAAAGTGATGGAGTCACGAGTAAACTCATTGTCCTTGACACGAATAAGTTCCATAGTGGACATCATTCCCCAGGATAAAACCATCGAAGGTAACAATTAACACATAAGAGTTACCTCGGATCAACACAAGACCTGAAGAACTATCACCTTGACAGAGCAACTGACAAAAACTTTGAGAATGAAAGAAGACTCAAGTTTAGAATATGGAGAGACTTGAGAAATGGTGTGAGTTTCCTGACTGACTTAGAGGATCTATTTATGTTATTTTGTAGGATGACAAAAACAATCCTGAATAAATTGGATGAGATTACAACAATTTTTATTTGGGAGGTGGTTCAGACACAAAGAAAGTCCATTGGAAAAATGGGACTCACTGTGCAAAGCAATCCCATAGAAGGTTTAGGTCTTAAATCTTCTCAGTTAATGGATCAAGCTCTCCCAGCAAAACATGAGTGGAAGATTGTACAAGAAAAGGATTCTCTTTATAGTGTCTTTTTCATAAGCAAGTATTTTGTCTATAATCTAGCTAACGTTAAGCCAAGAGAAGGCTCATCCTTAGGTTGGAAATTAATACATTGGGGATCAAGGATTTTACAAGGGAATCTGATATGGAAGATCAAGTATGGGCAGAAGATAAGAATCCAGGATAACTGGATACTAGGAATTCAAAAGGTTGTTTACCTCTCTTCCTTGGAGTTCCACTGATGTTGGGATGGATTTTGAGAGAATTTTGAACTTCAAAGGAACTCCAAGGAAGAGTGGTAAACATTAGCCCTTTATATACATTGTGTATTGATACAGTTGAATCAACTCACCATCTTTTGCTTGTTGTGATATTAGCATAAAATCCTTGAGGTGTAGTACTCTCGGTTTTGATCTATCTTCAGTGAGTTGTTTCGAGGATTGGCTCGCAGAATGGATACAACAAGCCCTTGGAGGATGATATTTGCCTTTCTCTCTGCATAATTTGAGGAATATGGAAGTTCATATAAAAATTTATTAGGAAGGGAAAACGGGTAAATCCAACAACTGACCCAATAAATATTTGGGAGGAGTCAAGCCAACTTTACCTCTTCTATTCTAGAGGCCAAAGTTTGGATGGAATTAGAATCTTGAGGAGGATGGAATGACTTGCTCCATAGAAAATTTGCCCAAAGTTCCATCTTCAAGGACGGTTTGTTGCACCTACCCCCACCCCCATTTTGAATCACCATCACAGACGCATCATTCCAAAAGAAAAATCACACTATGGTAGTAGCATTGGGTGGGATTGGATAGAGAGGAAACAAGAGAGATATCACCTAAAATGGAAGGATATGAAATCTACAAGGATAATTTTCCTTGGCAGGCTGAGCTCATAGAAATCTTATCATGTTTGGAACAAGGGAAATCAAAAGGGATCACCTATATCATGATTGCCTCTGACTCATTAGTGGTAGTTATCCTCATTACTAGAAACAAAATATCTTTGTGGATGTTGAAAATAAGGTCAAAGATATACTATACATTAGATCTATATTTGTTAGTGTACTTTTTTTTGTAAGGTAAGCAGGTTAGAAACTCAATTGGCACATATTGTGGCCAAAAGTGTAATGACTTTTATAAGATTAATAATAAAAGGGTGTGAACTACGTGTTCTTTAGTTAAAATGTCGCAATTAAGAGATGCCCTAGATTTAAATGGAATTGTTGTTGAATCAAATGGAAATTCAAGGAGGCCTCGCCTTGTTTTGGAATAAAGACATAGATGTTTCAATTTTGAGCTATTGTTTTAACTTTATAGACTTTACGGTTAAAGATCCATCCATTAATTTGATCTGGCGTTGTACAGAAGGTATACGCTGAGCCAGAAACCATCAAACGCCGCCTCTTCTAGCATAACTTCCCCGCACTCAATAATAACCCCAATCTACCATGGTTATACATTGGAGACTTCAAGGAAGTCTTTCACCAAAGGGAATTCCAAAGTTCCAAAAGATGACCTCCAGGCCAGATTACTAATTTTAGATTGGCTAGAAACGAATGTAACCTAATTGGTTTGGGATATAAGGGATACACATTTACAAGGTTTTAGAATTGGAAAAATCCTCGCACTTGCAAGGCAAGGTTAGATAGAGCGGTGGCAACACTGAGGTAGGAAAGCGCTTTTTCCACCTCAATGCTAACTCACTTATTTAGTTACATGTTTGACCATATACCTATCTTGCTATGCATAAGATCTCAACCTAGATATGCTTCATCAGTCCCACGACACCGACCTTTAAGATTTGAAAATTATTAGACACAATCACCAAAATTTCAGGACATGGTGCGAAACTCTTGGAACAGAATGGCTACAGATCTCCCAACCACTATAAAAGAATGCTCGGAAATATTATACACACGGGACAAATCAGAATTCAAAGATCAGCATAAGCAAAATAAACTTATTTCTAAACAGATACATACTCTTCAACAAGGATCTATTACCTCAAAAACCCAACAATTGATGGCGATACTCAATCTAAAGTTAGAGTATAAATTGTACATATAGGAAGCCAAATGGAAACATAGCGCTAAACAACACTGGTTAGAAAAGGGGGATAGGAATACAGGCTTCTTCCACGCTTTTGCCAATAAGCAAAAATGAGAAACATCATTTGTGGTGTTAACGATAAGCAAGGGAAATGGTGTACACAAGAGCAAGATATGGAAAACATCATCTCCGGTCACTTTCGTAACCTTTTTTAGAGTACATATCCATCATTATCTGCCATTGATGAGTTGACATCCAAGGTGACTCCGGGAGTCACACAAGAGATAAGTGACAGGTTTAAAAGACCGTACATTCAAGGAGAAACGATTTTAGTGCTCAAGAAAATGGCTCAAAACAAGGCTTCTGGTTCTGATAGCATGCCGATCATTTTTTCCCAAAAATATTGAAATATTGTGGGAGACAAGGTTACCTATGAAGCATTACAATATCTTAATGGAGAAAAATCAATGCAACCCATAAATGATAGGGGTGGACAAAAACACTGAAAATCAAAAACCAAATTGAAAACCAAATTATCTGAATTCGAATAACCCGAACCAAATTTAATATGCGATTTTCAGATATTCGAATTGAATAAACTGAATTTTGAATATGATTTTTGGATTGGTTTTGGATATTAAAACTCAAATTGAAACCCGAACCGAATACCGAATTGTAACATTTATAATAATAATTAAATATTAAAACTACAAAATTAATTTTATAAATAAATATAAGTTGGAGGACCAATCTCTAAATCTAAAAAGATATTCCCTAACATCTCCACATTAATTGGATAAATAGACAAAAGACTAAAATTAAAGAGTTTTACAATCCTTAATCATAAAAAATAGATCTTATACAAATAGATTTAGCAGTCATAAAATCTTGATTTCTGGAATGAAGTGTTAGGAAATATGGCAATTGCTGCCAATAATCACGTGAATCTTGTAAAGTTAAGCTACAATCATTTACCAATTTTTTTTAAAACCATGCTTTCTTTACTTTTGTATCATTTCTTGAGGATAAAATTATTGAGGTCAAGAAGATGATATGGTTGTGGACTACGGAAGTATTTGTGCCAAAAAATATGTGAAAGGGTTAGATATTATTGCCAAGAAAAAGATGAATTTGTGAACATGATTTGTACTGTGGAGGGATTTGTACTTCATGATTTTTGCTTGTCAAAAGCTCAAGAGGAGAGATTTTTACACAAAGCAGTCAACACAAGTGGCGAGGAAAAAGATGGTTGAAAGGAAGAAATAAGAAAGTGCATAGTATTAGTCCCACATCGATGGTATGTAGAAGCTATTAGTTAGAATTTACTTATAAGTATGTATCACTCCACCTTTTCATAGTAAGTTAGTTGGACCCAGTTAGGAGGCCGTTTAATAATACGACACCAGACAAGATGGGTCTTGAATGAATTTTTAAGTTTAATTTTTAACTTGCTTATGGATCTTTGGTCTGGGCAATGTCCGAACGATCAAATTATTCGGTTTATTTGGTTTGAATTCGGTTCCAAACCGAAACCAAATTCTGAATTCGGTTTGGATAGTTTGGTTTATTTGGGTTATACCGGTCGGTTTCGGTTTTGGATTTTTAACGGAAAAATCAAATAACTCGAGCCGAATAAATCGAAAATCGATTAAACGGAAAATCAATGCCCAACCCTAATAAATTATACTAATGAAGTGCTTATTCCAAAAGTCAAGAAACTAAAAGACGTAACATAATTCAGACCTATTAGTTTATGCAATGTGGTATATTGAATAGTATCAAGATGCATATCTAATAGGCTTAAGGAGGTTTTAGACATGGTCATCTCAAGCCACCAACGTGTCTTTGTCAAAATGGGCTGATTGGACAATGTGTTAATCGCACATGAGATTCATCACTATATTAGGAGATGAAGAATAGGCAAATATGGTCTATGTCCATCAAACTGGACATGAGAAAACTTACAACATAATTGAATGGTTCTTCCTCCTAAAAATTCTCACAAGAATGGATTTTGACCCCATCTTCGTCAAATTGGAAATTGTTTTCCTACGGTGAAATTCTATCTTATGCTTAATGGAAAGTAATTTGGCAGGGTCATACCCTCCAGGGGATTACGACAAGGTGATCCGCTATCCCCGTATTTATATATCATTAGCGGTGAGGTATTCTCCCAAATGTTGCAAGAAGTTGTATGAAGAAAATATCTTCACGGACTAAAGATATATCTGCACCGGCAATATCTCATCTCTTGTTTGCTGATGACACGATGATATTAGGGAAAGCTACCACACAAGAAGTAAACCAAATTAAGGGACATTTTTTCAGACCTTTGGTTTAGCTTCTGGAGAGAAGATTAACTTTGACAACTCTTTTGCTATGTTTAGACCAAATATTTCTGATGGTGACAAATTCCGAGTCTTATCTATCCTACAGATCCCTAAAATTAACAATCATGAGAAGTACTTAGGACTCCCAATCTGTTTTGGACGTTCTAAGTCAGCATTTTGGAAGGGCTTAAGGATATGATTTGAAAAAAGTGGATAGTTGGGACCATAATCAACTATCCAATGGAGGAAAGAAATTGCTTATTAAAGCAATTCTACAATCCATTCTCACCTACACAATGTCTTGCTTTATGTTACTTGATAACCCAATAGAAAATATTCATGAAACATACGCAAGATATTGGTGGAGAACCACTTCCCATAAGAAGAAAATTCATTACGCCCAATGGCACCAACTACGTCTACCCAAAAGCTTAGAGGGATTGAGCTTCAAGAACCTAAAAATCTTCAACACTACAATGCACAGAAAGCAGACTTAAAATATACTTAGTAACCTTAATTCGATGGTGGAAAAAGTTATAAAAGCTAAATATTCCCCATCATCATCTTTATTGGGTGTCAAACTTGGATATGATTAATCTTACGCATGGTGATCCATACTGGAAAGAATACAACTATTTGAAACTAGGAGTTCGCAGGCATGTTGGATCTGGGGTGACTACTAATATAAAATCATGATCCTTGGTTACCAAGAGTCGGTAATCCTAAACCCCATTCTCTTCTAATATCCTTCTCAAATGATCTGATGGTGAACCAATTAAAATTAGAAGTCACTTACATTTGGGATGAAAGCCTTAATTAGGTAACTTTCAATGAAGAAGAAGCCCCCCCCCCCACCACCACCCACCCCCACACACATGCCATATTGTCATGCCATGTAGTAGTAACCATCATTACTCAGATAGATGGACTTGACAACCGACGGCCAACGGTAAGTACATTGTCAAATCAGGATATAACTGGGAATTATCTCTCCACTTTATTTATATGGAGAACTTATGGCCAACAACAGTTCGGACCCCTCTCCACATTAGAAACAGATCTAGAACTTAAGGGTGCCACAAAAAATAAAGCACTTCATATGGAGGTTGTGCAAGAATCAACTGACATCAGCAGATAATCTTTGTCAAAGACACTCGAGGCACGAGACCACATGCTTGACATGCTCATGTGAAGATACATCTCTGACCCATGTTGATACGAGGTCAAAAATGTCATTTATTTTAGTTTTCTTAATTTAGTATTTTAGGAGGTCAACACTATACTCTTTTTCCCACTGAATTTTTTAATGAGGTAGTGTGCCCATATTTAGAACTAATTTTGAAATATTATATTTTAGGAGTTTTGATTTGATTAGAATTAGATAGGGTAGGTTTAGATAAAGTAGGTACATTCAAGAATTCATCCAATATTTGGTTTGATTTACTTGGATGAATATGGTAATCATTTAAATTAGGTATTATAGATATGGTCTTACCTTCTTAAAGCTTCTATAATTCTTTTTAGTTTCTATTTGTACTAGCCGAATTATACTCTATAAATAGAGGAGGCTATCCATGAAATTTTACATCAACATTATTATCAATAAAAAAAATTGGATTTTCAAGTTTATTGCTTGCGAGCACATTTTCATTGTTGCTTAATCATGCGGGTTAATTAAGTATCAATGCCCTTTGTGAACTAATCATGCGGGCTAGTTAGTGAACAAAGAACCCTTTATTTGTGAGTTAATCTTGTGGGCTAATTAACAAGCAAATTTTTGAGTTGAGCATCAATCCCGAGGGCTAGTCGGTGATCAGTTCGTGCGACTTGGTGAGGGCTTGCAAATGTCTTCATTCGGTCAAAGATTTTAATTCTGCAATTCAGAGGTTTCGCAAGGAAATTCATATCATCTCAAGTATTCATTTGTTTTTTCAATGACGTTAAAATTCTCTATTAAGCACAAAGATTGATTTTTTAAGATTGATTTCCAAAGTTTGTTCGCATTAATAGTGTGTTAGGCATAAATAAAGCCAATAAAGCATTTTTTAAAATTAAAATTAGGGTGTTTGAATATGGTTCGGATGAATTGTTCTTCTATTGAGATGATGTTCATGGTGATGTAGAAAAAGCATATTTTGCAATCAGGATCATTATGAAAGTTTTTATAGCCAATTTGATTGGCCATATATTTAATGATCTCAGATTTAAGGATCGGTTCTATGATTGCTAGGATTGTTTCTCTTTTTAATGTCTTTTATTCGGATTTTTGTGGGTTTATTGCCCACCCCTCTTAAATTCCATAAGCAGGTATTGATAGCTACCATTAATTAAGTTTGTTTTGATTCAATATTGAACGGATTCTAACCGTTTTTAGGGGATACAATGTAAACATTCTTATGATATGATTTGTTATGTGGGGGTTCTCAATTGTTAGATTTTATAATAGAGCATTGAATTTGTTTTGTGATTCAGTTAAATCAGCTTTGCTTTTTAGGGAAAGATTGGTTTTATTTGCATATTCAGTCTCAATTAATTCGCATGAGACAGATTCTATGTGGAATAAATTCGCAATGATAGAAATTTTTTGTTGGTCCAATGTACAAGAATGCGGATTACAATAAGTGATGCTATTGGAGCAAAAAGGCGATGACGCTCGCCCGCAGCGTCCCGACAATAAGTGATACTATATCGAACTACAAATAGCATTACCATATTTTAATACTCCCCCTGTCCCAAGATTATTGACATATACTTTTTCACGATTTTCAATGATCATGTCTGACCGTCAATATCTCTAGATACATATAACAATTCTGCATAAAAATCAATATTTAGAAAATAGACGTTAAGATAAATTTAACAATATCTCGCATGATATTTTTACTATAGATACTCCCTCCGTCTCGGATTAAATTGAATAGAATCTTTTTCACGATTATCAAGAAACTTGTTTGATCATTAATATATTTAATTTCATATAATATCGGCAAACAAAATTTTTTTTTATAGAAAATACTCGTTATGACGAATCTACCAACATCACATATGATAGTGTTATTGCTTATATATCTATTTAAATATACGATCAAAGTTTGACAGTGAATAGTGTCAAATAGTAAAGTGTGCAGTTTAACCTGGGATGAAGTGAGTATATAAATTAATATTTATGATCAAATTTTATCAAATTTAATTTTAAAAAAGCCAATAATTATGTGCCGAAGGGAGGAACTAGGACTCTTATAGAACTTTATAAACAAAGATTGGACTCACACTCTATCCACTAGTTGCTATAATATTAAAATAACTATTCACCTGCTAAAGTAGAATGTGATTGGAGTGTAAAATTAAAAATGACTCCTTAAAATAACTTTTAATCCAAAGGTCTACGGCTTTAGATGCTTTAAAAGAGTCATTAGTATGTGGGGTTGTATAGATTTTTCGTAATTTTTTTATTCAAAAGGCGATCGCTGCTCGCTCTCAGCATCCCATACCAGCCGACACCACAACCATCATATGGGAGATAAGTCACGGTAGGCCAACATCAGGACCAGGTGGTCAGTTCGTACTCGGTGCGCACAAGGGAGCCTCGACTATCGAGAACTCCCCACACTGCCGCTACCGAGCCTCGAACCGTGGATCCCTCCAAAGAATACCACATTCCCAACCACTGGGGGTGTGTAATTTTTTTTATTCAAATATTGCTTGGTGGTGACATTGCCATCGTTGATCAAGGTGTAATGGCTCTATTGGGGAGAACTGTGCTTATAAGCAAAACTGGCTTATTTTAAAAGCAGTAGGAGATCAGCTTCTGCTTTTCCTCCAAAAATAGCTTCTGCTTTCAAAATAAGCTGTTTTTTTCACTTTACCAAACACGAAAAATATTTTGCTTATAAGCACAGTAGATTAAAAGTCCTGGCAAACAGAGCCAATATACTCCCTCCATCCCACTAGTTTTGAGATATTTACATTTTCACAGTTTTCAATGATTATGTTTGATCGTCAATATCTCTAACTACATATAACAATTTCATATTAAAAAATTTATATATAGAAAATAGATGTTAAGATGAATCTAACAGTATCTCATATGATATTTTATTATAAATATATAATATTTATATTTAGGATAAAAAATTACCAAATTTGACTTGAAAAAAATAAATAGGCCAAAACTGTTGAATCAGAGGAAGTATTAATAATCAAACATTTTTCAATTAACCGGAAAAGAGTTCACCGTATGCTGGACTCAGGGTACATGATAACCACTAACCTCATGCACAAGCAGTGGCGGAAATAGAGTTAAATATAAGGGGGGCTGGTTTATAATGGTAAAAAAAATTGTACAGTGTTATAACTAGATATTTTATATTAGAGATACTATCAATAATTCATGATTAATTTATTATATTGGAAAATTTTAAAATATGAAATTTTAAATTTTGATTAAAAAATCTAAATTTATCATCATATAGAAACAAATAAAAATTATACATTCTTAAAATGTTAATATTTTATGATGATTAATCATACAAAGTTAA
>JAULKK010290523.1:0-13414 GCA_032355705.1 Rubia peregrina
TGATTTCTTCTAATTTACACTTTAAACCTTGATCTTTCCATGGATTATGGAAAGACCGTCTTTCAAGAGACAAACTCTTTTAAGAAATACATTTTTTAAGGTTATAGGAATAAGCAGTATCGCTACTTTTTCATTTAAATATTATATATCAATGAGGAGAATAAATGAAAGCAATGAAAAATAATATAATTAAATTAAATTTACTAAAACACAAAGTCTTGTTTTAGGCAGTCTAAACTTTAGGCCAAGGACTATTGTACAATTATAAAAAATATATATTTGGGATGTGGTTCTTTTTAAAAGAAACTGAAAAACTAGAGGCCTTTTGTTGTAAATATCGAAAATTTGGTCCATATATATATATATATATCTCAATTTCAGATATTTAATTCATTTTATTTTTTCTTTTCATTTTTAGCCAGAAACCGCCTCGGCACCGACAACCGCCGCGGCCACCTGAAACCGCCGTCACCGATCGGCTTTATGCCGAATTCTTGCCGGATTCCGCTGTCGTGCATCTGCAATTCACCGATATGTATTTTGACGAAATCGTTGTCGTTCCTCGCCGCGCTGCATTCGAATCTGCCGGAACCCTAGCCCCAACCACTACCTCACCGTCAGAGAATCGCCGTCGAAGCCTAGTCGATTTACTGATAGTGCCGCTCAGTCTTCTATGGCGGATTCAGACTTCTCCGATTTAAATCTTCTACGGCGGATTTAGATGCTCTCTCTTTGTCGTTGCTCGAATCTTCTCCGGCGATGCTCGAGTCTTCTCCGGCGTTGCTCGAGTTTTCTGCAGCGTTGCTCGAGTCTTCTCTAGAAGATTTCATTCACATCGCGCAGATGGCGTTGCTCATGTCTTCACCGGCGGCAATCAGTGAAGACGGGTGCTCGAGTCTTCTCCGGCGGCAGTCAGTGATAATCACGCGCTTTGTTGGAGAAGAAGGTTTGAGCGCGTGAACTCCACGCGCGCCTCTTATGTTGCGTGAACTCTGCTCCACCGGTAAACCTCCGCTCTTGTGAGTTTCCATACTGAATGTGTTGATGTTTTTGAATAACCTCTACTCATGTGCCATTTGCTTTTGTGATAATGTTGATGTTGATGATGATGTGTTGATGTTATTTTTTTCCATAGACATGCTGAGCTTTATATAGATATGACTGAGAGGCTGTTCAATAATGATTCTTTGATCTACTGGTTATTGCTATTGAGGTATGAGGTTTGGTGTTCAAATCTTACAGTGGTTATTGCTATTGCTATTGCTATTGCTATTGAGGTATGAGGTTTGGTGTTCAAATCTTACAGTGACCTTATTTTTGATGAAATTACCTTCTTAAGATTCATGCTTAGGTTTAATATTATTTGATTGAGTGTATGTTCACAAATAAGTCTCTGGTGTAGTGGTTTAAACTTTGGATGTTTAGGTTTGTGACCTGGGTACTAAGACCTTTTATTTAAAGAATTTATACTTTTGAGGTACAATAGGTTTTTTGTTGATATTTTTCATTATTCGGGTGAAGTTTAATTAATATGAGTTGATGTTTATGTAGTTTATTTAGGTGATATGGATTGATATTTTTATTTTTCATTTTCTCATATTGATGTTTTTCATTTTCCTTCTGAGGTTTTGGTAATAGGAGTTGATGTTTGTAGTGTTATTTTTCTAATGCTGATGTTTTTCATTTTTCGAAGGAGGTTCAGGTATTAGGAGTTGATGTTTGTATCTTTTTGGTGATATGGGTAGATATTTGTAGTTTTTTTATTTTAAAAAAATTGTTGACGTTATATATATATTTTTTGAGTGAATAATTTATACTCCTGAGGTACCGTAGTTTTGTTGTTGATGTTTTTATTTTTTCCTCATGTTGATGTATTTTATTTTCTACATGAGTTTTAGTTGATATGAGCCGACGTTTTGTAGTTTTTTTGGATTATATGGGTTGATATATTTTTCTTTTTTTATTCTCTCATGTTAATGTTTTTCATTTTCTCGGTGAGTTCTAGGTGATACGAGTTGATATTTGTAATTTGGGTGACATAGGTTGATTTTTTTAGTGTTTTTTTTTCTTATGTTGACGTTTTTCATTTTTTTGGTGAATTTTAGGTGATAGGAATTGATGTTTTTAGTTTTTGTTGACATTGATGATTTTTGTATTTCTTTTAAAAATTGATAATTGAAGCTTTGTTGATATTTTTATGAATTTATGAATTTTTTATTTTTAGTTGATATTTTGCTAGTTGTAGTCGACGTTTTTTTCAATTTATTATTATTATTATTTATTTTTAATATATATTTTTTGCAATTTTTTTAAGTATAATTTTTGCTACAAATTTTTAGTCGATGTTTTATGATTTTTCATTGATGTTCTGCTATTTTTTGCTGATGTTTATAATTTTCAGTTCGATGATTATATTAATTTTTTGCATTTTCCAAATATATTTTTACATATTTTTTCGAATTTTTTGATTTTTTTTGCAGGATGCAGATGGCAGGAAAATGATGGAAAAAATTGGACAAAAAAACCCCTGAAAAAATATTAGCAATAGGTCCCTGTAAAATTATTAGAAATAGGTCCTTGTAAAATTATTAGAAATAGGTCCCTAGAGGTAGAATATAGCTAGAATTGCATAAAGGTCCCTGCCTAAAGTTTAGGCTGCCTCACAGGAGATCATCTCAATAATTACCAGCATTTAATGTTTTTGGTAACTGAAAGCCTCATAATGACCTTCTTTTTCGTATTTGACAGTATCATTCCACAGAGGATTGATGTCTTGAAGTGACTGCCGCATTGAAGAAGTGTTTTTAGTTTGGGAGTTTGTCCATCCCACGTATTTACTGACTTTCTCTAAACTGACCCCTAGGATGGAGATGCTCTTACCTCAAGAATTAGGCCTCTCGTTTTTAATAGATCGCCATTTCGAATTTTAAACTTAGCGAGATTTTTTTTCCAGTTTTTTTTCCTGAATAAAAACACATATGAAAGAGCTCATTTCTACAACCAAAATAAACATCTAATTCTCATGTCCCACACTAAAAGTTTTCATTGTCCCTAGTGCATATAAACGTTCTAGAATAAGTGTCAAAGAAATGAAAATGAGAAAATACTCACAATGAGGATCGAACACCAAAAACATACTTGGCTGCAAAAAAAATTTATGTGGGAGAATTAGTATGCGGGGTGAGGGGACTATAAAAAATTATCACGTTGGAAATGGAAAAGAAGGTTAACAAAACTGTTAGTTATCATTGCTTCTCCCTAAAATTCCCCAGAAATTTTCAAATATTTATTTTTACTCCATTCCTCCTAAAACAGAATTTGGGGCATCCAGAGAAATCCAATCCCTTTTTTCTTCCCTACGTGAGCTCCGATGACAATTAGTCGTGCGTCCAAACAAATCTCTCCACCGCTCATCCGGTTCCCTCATTGCTATGGTTGCCAACGCCGCTGCTAACTTTCTGAAGAGCCCTACCTCCATCCCGTGTGCCACTTTCGTCTCCTGCGCCAGCTGCGATGACGAATCGTGTTAGCCGCAGCGGTCCGGTTGGATTGCAGGTAACCGAACAAGTTCCAGATTTGTGGCTAGCTACTGTCGCATACTGAAGTAAATCCCACCCAACTCATAGGGTTCCCTCTACCATTGTTGTTGCCAAAACAACGACTGATTGTCGTTGTCCTACCTTCATCGAAAATTGAAAACCCTCAGCTATCCTTGCATGTTGTATAAGTTCGTTTCTCAGCTCAGCTTCCCAATGTTTTGAATTAAAAAATTTCAACTGCATTATTGCGCAGAATTTCTAATTGAGTTAATGAAGTTCTACTTTGTTTTGGGTTTTATGAAAACATAGGATATCTCTTGTTTGATTCTATGGAACTGGGTTTTATGAAATATCTTATATTGTTATCAGAGAAAATTTCACATGTTACCTGAAGTTGCATGGTACTAGAAATGTATCACGTCTACGCCAAAACAAAGATTTTTTAATGTTTCCTTGTTATCAGTAGATGCATAGCTTTAGCTTACACTACCTGAACAATAATTATGTATCATATGAGATGATTCTAGACTTTATATGTATAGTAATTATTTATTTTGTATTTTCAGATGGATAAAGAATATTCAGAGAAAGAAAATCTAGAGAAACATCTTATCAACTACAATATGGCTTTTGAATTGGGTAATGTACCGGAAAAGGGTATGACATTTGGATCAGATGAAGAAGCATATAAATATTACAATTCATATGCTAGGGCTGCATGATTTAATATTCGAAGGTATAACAAGTACACTAGGGATAAAGATTAAAAAAAATTAGTATGGAGAGTACTATGTTGTTCTTATCAAGGCACGCAAGAAACATTCAACTGGAACACCGAACAAGTCACGTCCGCAAACAAGATTCAACTGTGAAGTAAAAATGAAGATTTTATTAGAGGAAAATTGTGAAAATTATGTGGTCACAAATCTTGTAACACAACATACATATATACCTGTTCCTCCAGACAAGACCCATATGTTGAGATCCCACAAATGTGTACACCCATCTCAAAAAGGCTTGATTAATTGTATGACAAATGTGGGGATTGGACCTTCTGATATTTACCACTGTTGTGCTCACAAAGTAGGTGGTTATGATAAGTTGAATTTTCACATGCCAGCTTAGATAATATGGTGCAAAGGAGAGGCACAAAGTTCCTCAAGAAAGGGGATGATAACATTCTTCTTGATTATTTTCGACAGAAGAAAGAGGGGAATAATTCATTCTATTATGTCATACAATTAGATGCTGATAATCAAATTCGTAGTTGTTTCCGGTGTGATGCAAAGTCGAAGATTGACTATGAATGTTTCGATGATGTTTTGTCTTTTGACAAAACATACAAAACAAATTACTATGACATGCATTTCGCGTTGTTTGTTGGTGTGAATCATCACAGACAGACCATCACCTTTTCTAGTGCCTTGGTAAGTGATGAAACCACATAAACGTTTGTTTGAATTTTTTAATAGTTTATGTATGTAATAGGAGGAAAAGCAGTGAAGACCATTTTCAGTGATCAGGCAATGATAATTAGTAATGCTATTAAGAGAATTTTTCCAGATGCTCATCACCGTCTATGAAATTGGCATATTTATCAAAATACATTGTGTAACTTGTCAAATGTCTTCACTGAGTTTAAATCATTCGATGCTTATTTCGAGTGATGAATCCATGTAGGAGAAGTTGAAGAAGACTTTCTGTCAAATTGGGCAGATTTGCTTGAAAATTATGATCTCAAGGGGGACGAATGGACGCAAACACTATGGAAAAGAAGAAGAGAGAAATGGGCTCAGGAATATTGACGTAACATTTTGTGCAGGTATTTATTTATTTTCTTATTTTTAATGTTGTTTTCTTGGAATATCCACCATTGCACTTTCTTGTGCAGACATGGCTAGTACACAACACAGTGAAAATATGAACAATTATTTCAAGAAGTACTTAAGAAGAAAACACATTCTTATAGAGTTCATGAAGAAATTCGATAAAGCAATATCACTTCACATCGGAAAGAATCGGGTGTTCATTTGAAGTCAATTCAAAGTGAACCAAATTTAGTATCAAAGTGGGTTGTCGAATGTTTAGCACAAAACTTTTACACGAGAAAGATATTTTTTCTCTTCAAGACAGAGTTAAATGCATTTGTCGATCTTGGTGCAATTAATCCATCAGAATGTGATGATAGTCCAATGGTCTCATATGATATGGAGTGTTTTCATACTGGAAGAGTTCATTGAGTTGATTTTATACACTCAGTCAACACTGCTAGGTGTTCGTGCCAAAAGTTTGAGTTCACTGGTCTGCCTTGCGCTCACATGTTGAAAATGTGGAGGATGAAAAATGTCAAAGATGTCCCTCAGAGTATTTTTTAACGAGGTGGAGTAAAGCTGCAAATCCCAATATCATTATCATTACAAGTGGATATATTATGGCAGTGGATAGTAACGTTCCATTGTCTGAGCGGTTCAGTGAGTTGTCACATGTGGCTCAAACTCTAGTTACCCCTGGCTCATCGACAAATTAATCAGGTGAAGTAGGGATGAGACGTCAAATGCATGCATTTTCTGAAGCATTTAACATCTCTTTTATTATCTTTTTGTTTGAAGATTGCTAGATTCAGGTAGGTTTACATCATAAGGGTTTAGATAACCGTTTTCGATATTCGTATCTAACTCATTCATTTTGTAACCTCGTTTGAGTCTAATGGATTTTTGGTCCTTACGATCATCTAGATTCCTTTTTGTGAGTTTAATTTGTAGACTTCTCATAAGCACTTTGGAGTATTTTAGTGAAGGCCATTTGCAAGGATGGTAGAAGATTGAAGGTCACGAGTCAAAATGTAATAGAAGATAAAATGGTCGAAGAGGGAAGACAAAGAAGCTTGTGATCCGGAAGTTTGAACCAAGTTCAAGGAATGGTCTGAGAAGAACCAGCCTCCGGGGGTAGTACCATTGGATTGGTCTTTGCGAGTACTATAAAAATGACTACATGAACTCTCCAAAATGGATGAATGGTTCACTCATAGTGACAGAAAGAAGAAGGGGGCAGATTGATCATTACGGGCCGCAACAATGTCCTGTGGCCAGCAACGGACGGATTTAGGCAACCTTATCTTCATTTTTCATTCTAAAAAACTCTATCTCTTTATACTTCTAACAGAATTTTCTCTCTACAAAACCCTAGTTTGCATTTATTTCTCCATTATTTCTCCAATTTTTACCACGAATTTTAGCTCTCTTGTTATGAGTTTAGCTAATCTAGGATAAATATACTCTTGGGAGCAATTGGTAAGCATTTCTTGTATGAATTTGTGAGATCTGATTTACCCTATTTTGTGCTTTGATTATCAAGTGTATTTTTTGCTTTCTAGTGTAGTTAATGCATGATTTAGACTATGATGATCAACTAGTTGATGATTGTGGGTTAATTATTTGCTAGGTTTTTGGTCAAACCTGTAAGACTTTGAATTTTTGTCAATGTGGTTATCGTTAGTTGATGTTAGGTTATAATTGGGTGTGACAACTAGTTATGATTATTGTTTGATGAAATTGCTTATATTTAGGATGAATTTGAATGGGTTTGACTGTTCTCACTAATAACGATTAGAATAAAGGCCGATCCTCGTAGTCGTTATTAGTAGATATATTTGTGTTATTCCGATATTTCTCGCTTGTAAGATATTGTGTTAGTTATATTGGCTCTCCATGTGTATTGTTATTCTCGGGGAAGTCTATGACGTTGATCATCTAGGGTGATCCGACGGTAAGGGTTATTGTATGGCGCCGATCATCCAGTCTAACTATAACCAAGGAGAGACGAGAAATATCCTCACTTGAAAGGTGTTGATAAGTTCTCCAGAATATGTGATTAATGCATAAAAATTGGTTAATTAATCGGTGATCAAAGAATGACAAGAAATGCAAATCAATTGAGCCCAAGACTCCTTATCGTCTTACATCTTTTGTGCTGGTGTGTTCGTAGTTATATTATTTTCTCTAATTGTTGGTTAATTTAGTTTTTTTAAAGTAGTCGTAGAGTTTTCTAAAATCAAACCCCCTAACTTGGTTACCACACACGTAGAGTGACTTCTTTGTGTGCCTTTTAACTACGTTTAACACTAAATAAATTTCCCTTTTCCTCGTGGACGACCCCTACTTGTCACTATCTACTTTATAGTAGTTAGCCGCAATTAGGGCTTATAAATAATATCTTTGAAAGACATGACGACGGTCTCCCAAGTAGCTAAGAGGAGATTGAAGAGAGCAGTCGATGAGGTGGAAGCCTGTAGTTAAACTGTTTAAGAAAATATTGATGATGAAAAACTGAAGATCCAAGTCTGTTTGTTCAAGAAAGTAGCATAGATCAACTTCATGGTAATCTAATAGTGCTTTCTTCTCCACAAAAGAAGTCGAAGGGGAATCTTGGGGGGGGGGGAATCAAGGGATTCTATGATAAAATGAAAAGGAATGACGCATGTCAAAGAAAGATAATAACATGTTTGAAAATTATACGCTTGCTTGTTTATTTGAAATACAAACTCACTTCTTGAATTTTAATGGTTTGATTATATCTTTTAAGTAAGAAAGAAGGAGATGGCGTTGGAGAGATTGAAAGAAGCAACCAATCCACTAAACCTCAACCAAGAAAGAAAGGTGAAGAACATATTTATATATGATATTTAGTACATTAAATGTTTAGTTTCACTTAAAACTATTTCATTATTTTAGTTATGAAAGGAAAAGAAGATGATACAAATGAAACTAATATTTGCAATGACACCATTTTCATGGAGAACCCTTCAATCCAAAATGATGAGGTCAATATGATCACAAAAACAAAATAACAAAAAAGCTGCAGGTGAAATACTAAATATATTTTATGTTGATTTTATATTACGGTCTATGAAGATAGTTAATGCATATTTTATCTTTCATTCTAATTTTCAAGATGTCAACTCATTATCAGGTGGAGTGGAAGGATGCTCTAGCATCATTGCAAGTGGTACTGATGGGAAGGAATCTCGGTGTTTATCTGCTTCCATTCTAAAGTAGAAGGTTTAGGATGTGGTTTGATATAAGTTATAAGGATTATACATTATCATTAGAAATGCACTTTATAACCATTCTTCTTATTTGAATATCTTCTTGTGATGTACATTGTTTATTTGTTTGATTCTTAAGATGGAAAATTGAGGTGATCATGAAACTCACCGGAAAAGTATAATGATCATTGTGTTTTACTTGGTTTGACATACATTTTTTTATATCACTCTACTGCTATATTGGAATGCATAATAGTAATTTAGGCGTTGAACACTTTGGTGGACAAGTAATCCCTTCTTATACATCGATCTTTTGGTTTATAAAACCATTAAAAATTGTAGGTTTACAAATAGTATATTCTCAACTTCGGCTAAGTCTGCTAAGATAGTAATATTGTGAATACTAGAAAGAAAAACACATAATTGCAAAATAGGAATGCCAAAAAACTATGCACAACCAACCAGATTCAGTCCAAAGCAACACAAGAATAACATCGTTTAAAGAATTCCAAAAGTATTTCAATAAACCCACAGTGACCACATTTCTTCTGCTTAACCCCCAAACTGTAACCACTTCTTTTACACATTTTTGTACCAAACTGCAACTACTCCTTTATACACATTCTACATTAGCCCAATCACAAACTCAAATCATGTTCTTGAAGGACTTATCACGACGAGAATATGGATTATAAAGCAAGTTGCTGCTGAGGTTGCAATGACGACAAAGTAGATGATAGGCAGGCGGAAGTGTTCGTTGAAGTTGCCTTAATAGATTCACCATTCCGCAAAGAGTAACTGAAACCAACATATCAATATACATTGACAAAGGAAATTTTCTGATGACAAATGAAGTAACGGGGATCCGATTCACTTACCTTTCTAACATTCCATATCAAATGTTTAAAAAATGTGCAACTCTAGGAAACAGATACCAAATGTTAAAAAAGTCTTCTTTAACACTACAGAAAGCTATACAATCTAATGCATTCCCCAAATAAACAGAATAAAAGAAAAACTCTAAACGTCATCTCCAAACTAAATGATGACCAACTAAATTCTACCATCCCAACATCATATGATTTTCACTTAGAAAGGTGATTAGTGATAGGCACGAATGCTAGGAAATCACCCTATTATATATAGAGAACACATCATTAGAACTTCAGCGTGATATGTTCACTACATTAACAAGCACAAATTGAACAGGACGCTATAAGGAAAATGACAACTGAAAAAGAAATAGAGTGCAAACGGTGACCATGAAACAACACTTGATACATGAGAGAACCTTTGAATTATTTGAATATCAAAACAAGTACAAACAAATTGTCAAATTACAAACTTTGCTCCAACGAGTACCTGAAATCCTAATAAGATGTTCAAAATAACTGAGGACAAATTTGTCATTCAACAAAGCAAAATCAATTTTACATTTTACATTTTCCTTCATCAAGTCTCCATGCAAAGGAACTAGGAATACATGTAATCCAAGATGGACTGACATACCCGACAAAGAATTTATAGGCGTTGTCAACTCCATTTTTAAACCCAAAACAATACCAAATGCAACTGTTTTAAGAGCCTAAAAATGACTATATTGTATTCAAATTGTAGTATTGTAGCTGAAATTTGGTAAGGTTACTAGAAATTATAGAAGAAAAAAATACTTACACATAAGGCCACAAATTCGGTTCCTATTCGGTTACCCATGATCCAACCGGACCGGTGCAGCTACCGCGGTTCGTCGTTAGAGCTTGCACAAGAAACAAAAGTGGTGCATTGGATGGAGGTAGAGTTCCTTAGAAAATGAGCAGCTGCATTGACAACAATAGCAATGAGGGACAGCGATAGAGGGATTTGTTTGGACGAACGACTAATTGTCGCCGGTGTGCATGTGCAGGGAAGAAAAGATGGATTGGAGTTCTCTGGATGCCCCAAATTCTGTTTTAGGAGGAATGGGGCCAAAAAAATAAATATTCAAAAATTTCATGGGGCTAAAAAATAATTGAAGGGAAAAATACTGATAACTAACGGTTCTGTTAGCCTTTTTTTCCAATTTGCCACGTGTTAATTTTTTATAAGCCCCTCACCCCCACATACTAATTCTTCCCACAAATTTTTTTAGCACTTAGTTGCACAATAATAAGATCTAATGGACAAACTACCATAACCAACATATACTCTACCCACAACCTTAATAAAAAAAATGTCCAATCACGACCACCATCATGCACAACAAGTTGAATAAAGCATTAAAATCATACTCAATGTTGACTAATTTAAATTGGCTAATAATATGTGGTAATTAGTTGAAAATTTTCGTAATAATGTAAGAACTATTTAGAAATAATTTGCAAAAAAAAAAGGAACAAAACCTACTCCCCCTGTTTCACTAAGAGTGACACACTTACTAAAAATGACTATTTTTTTGTTTGGCACCCCTGCACCACATGCAAAAAAAACAAAGGGACAATTTTAACTTTGACCATTTTATCCTCATAGCATTTCATAATTTACCTCAAATATCTTCCTCATTTGCCACCTGGACCGAATTAGCCCATTGACTAATACAACCCCGAGATTAACCTTTCCCTCCTTATTTTGGGAACTGGGTTACATTTTGTAGCCCAGATCTTGACCCAAATTTGAATATTTCCTTTCTTTAAGCCACCATATAAAAATAAAGAAGATGCCAACATTGAGAATCTTCTCCTTCACACAACCACCTCTCTTCGACATTAAACCCTAGCAAACCGATGACCACCGAAACGGTGTCAGTGACCACCCACCACTGACTACCCAAGCTCGCCCTTGATCACCCAAGCCACACCCTTGACCATTCATGCACTGCCCTTACTGCTGACTTGCTAAGCCTCGACGCAGACCGTCGTTGACCTACCTTGCCCCGCCACGTTCCAGACATCTCTCCGCCACGATGACCAACCCAAATCCCGCCCGATCCAAAAATCAACCACCTATTCCCTGTGAATCCGAACCTTAATTATAATTTGAGTCCCAGATCAACCACACCTTCGCCGACGAGAAGGAATGGCCTGACGACGATGTCGTGTTTTCAGGCCAACTGACAACATTGGTCGTCTTTAGTTCTGGCTAATGGAATGCCAAGCGATAGAATCCTAGGCAGAGATATTGTGAGTATCACCAGCGCCGACACGAAGGTCTCCAAACCCATGTCACTAGAGGTCGATTTTTCTTACATCAAGGTGGGTCAGGTCCGACTGTAGCGACTTCGTAGATGCTGAGGGATGGCCCATCGTCACTGACACATAAGAATCTGACGAAGAGGCAGAGTACGAAGCTACTTTTGCGACTCCACAACAGACGAGGGAGATTCAACCAAAAAAATTGAATCACAATAGGATGTGTACGACCTGAATGGGGTACCAATCAACTTGTCAGAGGTAAATGTTTTCCGTTAGAGTTGTACATTTGAAGATATTATTATAGTGTTAATACTCTGTGAATCCTTGAGATACTAGTGTATCGTGTGAAGTGTATATAATGTGTATCCATGAATTACTGATAATTACTTCTCTCAGGTACATCTTTGCGTTCACAAATTATTATTAAGTCAATGTCGGAGTGACGAATATGGCAAATTTCCACCAACAACATTAATGCATACGTGGAAGGTTTGGTTCCCTCTGTAAGTATGATATTCAAGCTCAAAAGTGTTCTTTTCATAAACAAATTTATTGCGGGAATGTGTGTTCGGAGGGTTTATCTATGTGTGCATTGCATGTGACTGAAAATGTTTATATATGTGTTCATTTTGTGTATTCTGTGTGGCTGTCTTGTTCAGCCTATATGTGATAATGTGCATAGGGTTGTCTTGTTACACCTACTTGTGAATTAGATAACTAGCATTTCATTATAAGAAAACAGAATGAAAATATTTTTCATTAGATCCATGGTTGGATTGCAAACACACTAACAAAACCTAGCATTGTGTTTGCATCCTTTAGGCATGCCTACCCATATCCAACCATAATGAAAAACCAAAAGGCAATTCAAACCTCATTGCTATCCCATAACTTGCTGAATAATGACTCAGGAGTCAGGACCCCTTGTTTTGTTTGCTGCTATCACATGTTGTAAGCCCTCCCTAACCACTCCCGTGATAACTTCTACGTCACTTGGTAGCATACCTTATAGTTGGAGTGCATCTTTCTTCATATGTGGTAGCTTGTAACGGTTAGATCCATTGCATTTATCTTTTGTTCAGTTGTTCTGGCTCGTATTCTTCAAAAGTTGCTTTTGTGGATAAAATGAGTTGATCCAATGTGTGGGATTTTGTCTTGTGTTGCAAACTTTGTATTGAGTTAAAAAAAACCCCAAATTTAAGACATTCAAATCCGGGCTTTTTGATGGCTGAAAACCTAATTTTATGTTGAAGCTGTCCGAACTTGTAGCCATTCTGAATTCAGCATCATCATCATCATCACATATATGAGGTCTTCAATTATCCCATCGAATTGTTATGTTTTTGCCAGCTAGTAATGAATTTCCTTTTGATTACTAGGACCAACTTTGTCAACATGAACTATTTATTAACATCACGGTCGATTGATGTAATTGGTTTGGTTACCAAAGTATCTACTAGTCTATTCTTGCTTGCCTTCTTTGCAGTCTCTTCATGTGAGAATGGCCAAATCCTCATTTTTTTCGTCAAATAAGACCCCCAATTGTTGATGATTGGCCGACATACGACACAAAGGAATATTATTTTCTTTAGAGAAAAGTGCTTTTATAACCCTACCTACTTGACATAAGTGCCAATATAACCCTCAGATAATTTTAAGTGCAG
>JAULKK010290549.1:0-13411 GCA_032355705.1 Rubia peregrina
GGTCCCTTGTGCGCACCGAGTATGGCCGGCCAACGATCCTGGCGCTGGGCTACCGTGAATTTACCTCCTCCACCAAGACCTGTGGTGTCGGGCAAGTGAGGACGTTGCGAGCGAGCGTCATCGCCTTTTTCTCCAATTAAAGGTCATCTTATCTTAGTTCATGTTAAACCACGTTCTCCAGAATTTATATGCATTTCAATTTAGTTCAAATTAGGTTAGTTTATTTCAGTTCACTTCAGTTCAACGTAAATTTAATTTGGTGAAATTTAATTTAATTTAATCATACAGTACTATTTTTCAACACATTTATTTTATTGTTGTTTAGTTCAATTCAAATCAAATATGTTCAAATAAACTCTATAAAACGGGGCCATACCATAAAACTCATACTCCCTCTGTCTCACCTCAAATTTCATAGAATTTTCTTCATGGTTATCAAGAAACATGTTTGACTGTTAATATGTTTAGCTACTTATAATAACGACAAATAAAAAATTGATATTTTGAAACTACTTGTTACGACAAATTCAACAGTATCATATATAATAATATTATTGTTATTTATATATCTATTTAAATATGTTATCAATATTAAATACTTAATAGTGATATAAAGTGGGGTGAGAAGTTTGATCTGAAGGAAGTTATCAAAATGCTACAAAGTACTAAAATCAGAACTGCCATTACCAAAACCAAGCAATCACAATAAAACACCAACTGATTTGGGCTTATAGCCCAGCTAAGCCCAATAATAAATAACAAAATCTTAAACTAATACAACCCAACTAACTAATTACTCCATCCATATCCAATTAACCTACCCTAAATCTAGGGGTGGATTCGGTATGGTTACCATCACTTTTTACTAATACCACGTACCATACCAACAATCTCGGTATACTATTTTTAAAAACCAATACCGTACCAAATCCTTGGCATACCAACACATCGGTATACACAAAAGTTGGTTGGTATCGGTACGGTATGGTATAATACCATCAAATAAGTTATAATGAATTAATTATTTTCTCATAAAATATATATATAATTATTGTATAATCTTAATTTTAGAAAATTAAATATATTCTAATCATAATAATAATAAAGTAAGATAACATCAAAATAAGAACTATACTAAGTGGAGAAAGTCTCTTGTTAGACCTACTAACGTCGACCAATCATGAAAAATGTCATTTCAATATTTTTAAAGTTGCACTACAATTATTTATACACTGTTATGCATTTTAAAAGTTTTTCAAAATTATAGGATCGAATCTCATTGCAATAAATAAAAATGAGAAAGACTCACATGAGGCCGCTCACCATAAGTTATGGTGAGACAAAGTAATAAGTAAACTTTTGAAAATTACATATGTACCCCATGTCATTTCTCATATTTAAATAATTATATTTAGACCCCACTATAAGAATGAGTGAGACCGCCTCACTCAAGTTTTTGTAAATAAAAATAAACATCAAATTACCCCATTAGTTACGTCAATATAAAATACCTCTGTCTAACGGTTACTCGGTCTAAAACAAGATTATGTGTAATAATTATGTTATGATAAATAAAAGATAATTATGATTTTAATTTTTTTTGTAAAGTTTAGAACAAAAATGTCAATTGTCAAGAAATCTATTTTAAGAAAATATTTTAAAATTTACCAATATCCAACATGTTGGAGCAAAAATAAAAAAAATTACATATTTAAAATTTTAATTTATTTTAATATTAACAAATGACTAAATCTTATAACTAAATAAAAGCTCAATTTCACATAATATTAGTTATATATTATTAATATATCAATATGTGGTAGGTACGGTAATACCATGGTAATATTTTCTCAATACCGTTACCATACCATAAAAATGTGTGGTTATCAACATTTTCGATACAAATGGTATGTGATTCGGTTGGTAGCTTGGTTAGTACGGTATTTTGGCTCAAAATGTCAACCCTACCTTTGAGCATTGTTTGATGTTAGCCATTTTTGATAATAACTAATTTTTAATAAAAAATGGTCGAGAACCCTACAAATCCAATTAATCATTTTTTTAAAAATAAATAAATTTTAAATGCGGGTTACGTATGGAGAGGAGTGTATCAATTACTCTACCCTAGAAAAGAGAGAGAGTCGTTGCACAAGAAAAAAGAAAGGGAAAAGCAGGCAAATAACGCCAGAAGCTGAGGTGGCTGGCCTACCCTACCGCAATCCATAGTCCAACGGTCCAAAAGTACCCCCACTCTTTTCCCGATGTTCCAATCTCACCCCTCGAAATCTTATCATTTCACTCCTCCACTTCAAACCCTTTCTCCGTCTTCTTCACTTCCTACCCAACGCCTTCGTATTTATCTTCCATTTTCTCCCTTTTTATTTATATAAATAAATAAATAAAAACCTTTCGGTTTTATATTTTCCCAGTGGGCTTGGGTCAGTCCGTCCGTCCTTTCTATTTTCGAATTAAAATTGTTTTCGTTTCGGAAAATCTGAAATAGAAATGCAATACATGGATACGCACCACCACCAGTCGCCGCCGTCGCAGCCGCAGCAGCCTCACCTGCCTCCGCCTACAGCTCAAGCTCCCCCGTCTTTTCCGATGTCGCAGCAGCTGCCGGTGATGCCGCAGCCGCAGCAGCCGGCTCAGATGCAGCCGTACGGCGGCGTGCCGCCGGCGACGCCGAATCTGGTGCCTGTACCGGTGGCGAACCACCCGCCGTACGCTCAGGTCTGTTCAGTTGTAAACCCTCGTTTTAATTTCCGCCGGATCTCGGAAATGGAAATAGATTTATATTTATTTTCTGACTGTTTTGTGGGTCCCGTGCAGATGATAACGGAGGCCATAGTTGCCTTGAATGAGCGAGAAGGTTCGAGCAAGAGGGCGATAGGGAAGTTCATCGAGCAGCAGTACTCCACCGCCAATCTCCCTGCGGCTACTCACTCTGTGCTGTTGACTTCGCACCTCAAGAAGTTGAAAGAGCAAGGAATAATAGTCATGGTTAAACATTCGTATGCGCTGCCCAACACCATTGCCAGATCTGCCCCCGCTGCCCCAACCCCCTCCTCCAACGGCGCCGTCAAGCGCCGCGGACGTCCCCCCAAGCCCAAGACTCCGACCCCTGCCCCTGCCTCGACCTATGCTCAGCCCTATCAGGCCCCGGAACCCTCTCCTCTCCCTGCTGCAACTGTAACTCAGCACGACGTCTTTGCCTCTCTGGGACTATCTGATGGACCGGTGCACATTCCTGTGGTGGAGGGTTCGGCCAGCTCCGGTGGAGTCAAGCGCGGCCGCGGCCGTCCTAAGAAGGCTGCTGGGTCTGGAGCTCCTCCGGCGCTGCAGCCGAAGGGGATTATAGGGAAGAAGTCCCCCGGGCGTCCAAGGAAGGTGGCAGCTAAGAATGCGAGCAATTCTGCTGCGGTGGGGGCAGGGCCTGTTGCTGGAGCCTCGCAGCAGCCCAGGTTGAAGCTGGATGGGACTCCGGCGAAGCCCCGCGGCAGGCCACCCAAGAGGAGTGTGAGTAATGTGCCTGCTCAGGATGCTTCCGCCCCTGCTGTTACTGGCGGCTTCTTGGCCCCGGCCGTGTATGTTGGAGAAGGGGCTATAGACCCCGCTGCCACCCCTGCTTCGCTGCCGAAGCGCCGAGGAAGGCCGTCACTCAAAGCTCAGAATACTCAGAATTGGCCGCAAGCTCAGACTGCTCAGAACGGACCTAAGATGCCGAGGAAGCTCAGCGGCAAGCCGCTTGGACGACCTAGGAAGGTAATGGTTTATTGGTTTATATGACGGTTGATATCCCAGAGTTTTAGTGCGTTCTGCATGAAATTGCAAAATTGCATGTGGTCTAACGTTTTCTTGACGATTAATTCCAGGGTTTTAACGTTTATTTGCATGATTTTGCATGGTTTTAGCAGCGTCTATTTGATTGAAACGTGTTTGTTTGAGACGTGTGTAAACGTGGGGGTATTTTTGTGGGGTTGTGTAAATATATTTTTTTGGAGAAAACACTTTTTTACTATCTTTTTGTCATGGATTTTCTAAATTATTTGCGGTGAATATTTTTGAGAAAAAATTATTTACATATCATTGCTTATAAATTCTTTTTGTCGTCATGTTCTTCGCCCCCCCCTACTGAGCAAATGACGGTTTTTTCCTAGCCTATGTTTTCACTTCTTCTTTGACATTGCCTATTTAAACTCCCCTTTTTTTTTATTTGCTTCTGATCCACCCGCCCAAAAGCATGGTAAGTTTGAAAAGATTTTGCCCCGCAAACAGAGAATTTGTTTTAGCTACTCCCTTCGTTCCTGGGTCTTCCTCCCACACTTTTTCAGGTAATGTCTGAAATGGTCCTTGAAAAAGCTAGACTGAAAAGCTGAGAGAAGAAGGCCTAGGGATGGAGGGAGTATATGTTTCCCTCTACATTCTTGCCTCTACTCACTTCATTTCTCATGAAGAGGCTTGTTTCTAAGCCAACTTTAGTTGTTGAAACAGGACTCTTATATGAGTTTTGTTCACATCTGCAGTTTCACCATAAGCCTATTTTTATACAAACGTGACTCTTCATGTGCAACTGGTGGCAGGTGTACTCTGTGCTTAGTACTGTATTACTTTATGGGATAATGTTTGTGCCATTGACTCCCTGGCCCTATCCAAGAAAACCTTTTTTTTAACCCCCTCTGTTCCTACTACAGTGCACAATTTTTAATCAATTTTTCTAGCACGTTTGACTCCCTTGATCTATCTTAGAAAACCTCTTTTACTCCGTCTGTTTAATTGGGAACTGCACACTTCTTTGTTGTGATTTTCAAGGGATACTCTTTTTTCATGATTTATCAAAGCATCATGGTTTTCAAACGATGTGCAGTTTACTACTTGGGGCTGCATATGTTGTAAAGGTTTTGGTTTTGAATTGAGAACCAGTTTGAGCCAGGAACTGTTTGATACAGTAACAATTTAAAATAGGCTTCAAGTGTTTGACTATAAGTTTATTATTGTTTTCAATGCACACTTTTTGTCATGACTTTTCATGGCAGACTTATTTTTTCATGATTTTTCAAGCCACACTTTTTTGTCATGATTTTAAACAGTGTACAGTTAATGTTCGGAAGGCGGTGCATACTTGAAATAACTTGGGGTGCATGCTTGAAATAACTTGGAACATGTAAAGGTTTTGGTTTTGAATGGAGAACTAATTTTGGGCAATTGTTTGGTATAGCAACATTTTATTATAGGCTTCAAGTGTTGACTTAAATTTTTTATTAGTGTTTGATTAATTCAAAATAATTCTTTCAAAATTTTGAGTTTGAATTGTAGGTTTCTAAAATAATTTTCAAAACTTAAATTTCACTTGTTAACTATTTTTGTTTAGTTATGACTTCATTATTGATTTTGGGCTAAATTTTGACTTGGTTTATGATAGGTTTTTAAAATCGTTTTTTGATAGGCAAGTGTTGACATGAAGATTAAGTTTGTGCAAAATTAACTTTGGTGCGACTTGGGGTTTTAGTAGTTTTTTTTAATGATTTCAGACTTTTGCTTGAAACTAATTTCGAAAATCTCTTATCATTTTGTCAATTTAAAACTCATCTCAAAATCAGTTTTAAGGAAAAGTCAAACTGACCGAAAACTCAAGACACGTCCCAAAGTCCCATAAAGGCCACTCAAGACTAAATGCATGCACCTTTGGAAATTGTGAATTTCTCTCAAGTCCCATGTAGAAGCTTACTTTAATATAAGCGGTATGTAGTACAAATAATTGAAAGTGCTCTTTTTTCCCAACACTTTTTTAATTATTCAAAACTGACTGAAGTTTGCTATCAACCATTCTACGAGCTATGGATTAGATGGAACACTACCTGTTTGTAGATTTTACACTTGTGTAATAGTGGGGAAAGATTTTTTTATACTGCCAGAGTGTGACTCTTACTCTTTCCTGCAGTAGAATAAATGAGGACATCTAACTCATATTTGCTCATTTACAAAATAAGGATATCAGTACCTTCTTGAATGTTCTAAAATTCCTATGCAAAATGAAATTTTAGGATGCTTTGAAACTGTTTTGGATGGGAAAGTTGAAAGAGATATAACAGATTGATATTATTTGATTGATTTCACAATAGCTGGCAGTAAACACAATCTGGGTTTCAATTATACACCAATTCTTTATGTGAATATTTTCCTTCTGTGATTCTTTTTTGTTTTTGTTTTAGTACCTGAAGTCCTGTTTCTTATTCCTGTGTTTTAAAATTCGCGCTTGCTCTTTGATGATGGAACTATATTCGTATTTCTTCTTCTCCCTTTTTCTTCTCGAACAACTCTTTGTCGCTGCAGTTTCAATTATCACATGGTTGCTCTAGAATTGTGTTTATATTGTTTAGACATTTTAAATTTGATATGTTTAGACATTTTAACTACGTTTCTTATTGTTGTATGTTTGGTTGCTGCTATATTGTTTTTCGTTGTTGAAATATTCCTTGAACATATAGTGCGTGCGCTCTTGCCCTGAAAGCGCACACATGCGCCTAGCGCTTCACTCTATCGTAATTAATTCTGTTGGTTAATTTTCAGCAATTGGAGTTGATAATGATGTAAAATTAGTCAAGGCAAACATCTGTGTGTTCATTCAAAAATTATTTTGGAAGTGCAAGAAATGTGCATAAGGTGTGCATAAGGTGTGCATGAAGTGAATATTTTGTCTTGAATTGTGCTGGACATTTATTTGAGAGCAATGCTTCTTTATCATACTATTTAAAGGTGTTTTTCTGGTTTCTTAAATTTTGTGTTACTGACTCTGCGCTCTCTTGTTTCTTGATAATCTGGAATGCTAGATTGCTTCACCTGGTGGAGTTCAAGGTCCAGCTTACAATGAGATTAGGAGCCAGCTTGACTACCTTGTAAGTTGATTGAATAGATCTATTTATCTAATCGAGGTTAATATTTAGTCTATTTTGTACTAACATTTCCTATTCTTTTGGCAGCAATCAAAGGTCAGGGAATCAGTGAGTATCCTGAAGCCCTGTCTCGAGGGCAATGCTGGTCTACCTGGTGCAGCGAACGCATTGCGGGAGCTGGAGGAGCTGGGCAATGTAGCTCTGGGAGGGCCGGCAGCAGGTGCTCCAGTGCAGCAGCCTCCGCAGCAGAGTTATCAGCTGTAGCTGCAGATTTGGGGGAGGTAGGGCTGAGGGGTTTAGGATTGACATGTTCTATAGGTGTAGAGGGGTCAGTCAGTCATTGTTGCACTTGTGGACGGTGTTTGTGCAAGAGTGAACTTATTAATTGGTCTGTTATTAGACACCCGTAAAATGAATAGGAAGCTCCGGTGTATTGGAATATTTGTTATCGCGGTCTTTGTTGTAGGATTAGTGAGAACATGTAAGCTTTTGCTTTTGTCCAGGTAGGAGATTTCTCAATTTGGAATAATTGAAGTCTTGTGTTTACTTTGTTGTGTGTCTGATTTTTTGTTAATTGTTTTGTTGCCTGCAAATATGTGATTGTTGCTTCTCTTTTGCCTGCAAGTAAGTGGAAAAGTGGTGCATGATTTGTGCAATGTGCAATGTGCAATTTTTGTGCAGAAAATGTGCTGTGCTGGTATACTTGGCCATTTTTCCAACTTCCGAGTTAGGTTTTGTGCTAATAGATTGAAGTTGCTGCTGCTGTTAGTACTAAAAATGAAGGAATTACTAGTAAGAGAGTTTTTGAAGCCAAGAGAAATTAGACATTGTTGCGTAATTGTGAGTTTACCCTGTATAAACTGTAATTAAGAGCATCTTAATACACGCTAGCTAAATTCTGGTTATTTTGGCTAATCAAATCACTAAATGTTATTTTAGCTAATTATTTTTCAGCTTAAAACTCTAACTATGCTATTTATTTTAGATAATGGATTACTAATTTAATATTATTTTTAGTGTCTTTTATTAAATTAGTGGGTTAATTTTCAAAACGTGTGGGTTTCGATCCTAGCTAAACATGCTATATATTTGCTAGCTAAAAATACTCCCCCATCCTTCAATATTGGCACCAAGTCATTGGGCACATTTTTTTTACAGAAAATAAAATGAATGGAGGAGATTGTATTGGGAGAGTAAAAAATAAATTGGATGGATAAAAACAATCTTAATCTTACCAAAAATGAATGTGCCAATATTAAAAGACAAAAAAAGAAGGAAAGTGTGCCAATATTTAGAGACTAGAGGGAGTAGCATATTTTTGCTAGTTAAAATAGTTAAATAGTACTCCCTCTGTTCCAATATAAGCTGCATACTTTGACTTTCAGCAGTTGGCTCAAAAAATGTTTGATCTTTAATATTTTTTTATTAAAGATAATTAAAACTTGTAAAAAATTGATATTCTGAAAATATATGTCAACGAATCTGAGAAGGTATCACTCAATAATATTTATACTTATACACCAATTCAATTTTTGGGTCAAAATTAAGAAGTTTTGACTAAATGAATAGTTAAATTGCAGGTTGAGTTGGGACGGAGGGAGTATGAGTTATTTGACTCATTGAAAATTGAATAGTAAATTTTAATGAATGCAATAATAATATTATTTTTTGGGTGAAAATTTGTATATTTCAATAAAGTCCCAAAAACTTACAAGCTTTAGATCTATCTCTCCCAATCTATTACAAATCTATTTTTTCCTGTGTAAATCTCAAGTTTTCCCCATGTAATTGTCAGATCATCCATTTCTTCTTTTTACTGTTCTTTCCGCTCCTTTGCCTCTCCATTTCAATTCTGAGGTTATCTGAAGAGCTAAAGTAGCTGCATTCGAATTTGCTCCATTGAACACTACATTGTTCCTTTCTTGCCAGACTCCATATAAACCTGAGATCAACTTCGTCACCGTTGTATTTTCCTTCCTTCTGATCAGGTTCCACATTCCTTTTTTCATCCCCCTCAAAGAGCTATGAACTGGTACCTGCAGCCCGGCCTTTAGTTCCATTACATAATCACATTCAAAGAATAAATGATGGGCTGTTTCCTGCTCTTTATGGCATAGATAGCAATCATGTTTTCCTGACAAAACATTAAAACTCTAGAGCCTATCTGTGGTTGACAGCTTCCCATTAAGCATCATCCACACAAAAAACCTGTGTTTGGGTAGAATCAGTTTGCTCCATATAATCTGGTTCTTGTATTTCACCTCCTTTCCTCCCATCATCAATTCATATATAGCTGCAATCTTCAAACTCCCTTTGCTGTTAAGGCAGCCTTTTAGCTTGCAGAAATACCCATCTCTCACCTTCATCAGCTCCCTCCATGGCCAGCTCTGTGTTGTTGAGTGTTTGCAGCTTTCTACTGTTTCTCCTTTCAAGTAATATTCTTGTATCCACTTCCCCCACAATATATCCTTTTTTCTGGGCTAAATCCCAGATGTGTTTGCAGAGTGCTGCCCTATTCCATACAGAGGGGTCTCTCAGGCCTAGTCCTCCTCCAGTTTTTCTTTTGCACAGTGACCCCCCAAGCTGCTGCTGTGAACCCTCTTTGCCCTTCTTCCCTGCCCCATAAATAGTTTGAGCAGATTTGTACTATTCTTTTATGTGTGGCTTCAGGTATTTTCATCACATCAGCCCAGTAACCAGAAATGCTGAGCAGGACTCCATTTATGAGTTGAAGTTTTCCTGCATAAGAGAGATTTCTGGATGACCATCCTCTCACCTTTGCTCTTATCTTCTCCACCATAATCTCACAATCCAATTTGCTCCATTTGACTGATGATACTGGAAGCCCCAAGTATGTCATTGGCAGGTTCCCTTTTGTCATATTCAGCAGCCTAGCAAGCATGTCCTTCACCCCTTCCTCCATTTTTTAGAAAAAGGTTTTTGATTTCTTTTTATTGATTGATAGACCTGTAACCTGCATGAAAACAGTCAAGACTTTCTTGATGCACTCCATGGATTTCCTGTTAGCCCCACTGAAGAGTAATAGGTCATCTGCAAAGAGAAGTG
Organism: Rubia peregrina; assembly: GCA_032355705.1. NCBI lineage: Eukaryota > Viridiplantae > Streptophyta > Magnoliopsida > Gentianales > Rubiaceae > Rubia > Rubia peregrina. The sequence continues at coordinate 9,960 of JAULKK010290549.1, forward strand.
AGTGAATACTTGCTTTCTTGCATCTCTGGTGATAGTCTATGTTTCCAACCTTATACTCCCTGCATAGCATTCTAGTTAGGTACTCCATCCCAATTACAAATAGGAGAGGGGATAGTGGGTCCCCTTGTTTCACTCCTCTATTGACGGTGAAACTTTCAGTTAGATGCCCATTCAAATTCAAACAAATATCAAATTCCATTGCACTTCTCCTGATCCAATCAATGACTTGGCTGGGAAATTTTAGTTCTGATAGCCATTTCAGGATGAAGTTCCAGTTTAAACTATCAAAAGCTTTGCTTATGTCTATTTGGGCTACACAACTGGGCTTCATCTTCTCCACCTTATACCTATGTAGCAGTTCTTGAGCTAGCAACAGGTTATGGGCTATTAACCTCCCTTTCACAAAAGCACATTGGTTGTTGCTGATGATTTCTGGTAAAACCTCTTTCAGTCTATTACACAAAACTTTGGTTATTGTTTTGTAAATTACTGAACAACAAGCTATAGGTATGTAATCCACTGGTTTTTGAGGTTGTTCTACTTTTGGAAATAAAGTAAGAACTGCATTCTTAAATGTACCTGGGATTTTGTCTCCTTTGAAAAAACCTCTTATGGCTCTGATCACATCCTTGCCTACCATCTCCCATGTGTCTTTGAAAAAATAGCTAGAGTATCCATCTATCATGGGACTCTTGTTTGAGTGAATCCCTCTCATTGCAGCCCATATTTCTTCATCTGTGACAGATTTTATCAGCTCAACTTGCCTTTCCAAGCCTACAACTGCTCCATAGGATACTATTTCGGGATCAAGGTTTACTGTTCTTCTTTCCATCCCCAGTTGGTTTTTGAAATGCTTTACAAACTCGGACTCCACCAATTCCGGATTTGTGATCAATTGGTTCGCCACTTTCACTGCCACTATGTGATTTTGGTATTTTCATCTTTTCAGAGAAGCATAGAACAAATTGGTTGGTCTATCACCGTCATTTAACCAATCTATTTTTGCTTTCTGCTGAAGGAAGCTGTACTCGGCCTCTCTTAGTTTGTCTGCCAGTTTTCTAGCTTCATGTTCAGCCTCTTGAAGCTCTTTTGAGTTTGGGTTTCCATTCAGATTTATATGAGCTCTCCTCCATGATTTCTGTGCTTTCTCAGTTTGTTCCTCTATGCTGCTAAACTCTTTTTTATTCAGAATCTTCAGTGGCCTTTCCAGCCTGTGCAAGACTTCAGCTAAATCCTTCAAATTGTGAACTTCCAGTGTTTTCCAGACCCCTTCAACTGTTCCTTTAAACAGTTCTGAACTTTCCCACATGTTAAAATATCTGAAAGGTTGCTGCTTGGGACTCCTATCTTCAATAAAGTTGATTACCAGTGGTAGGTGATCAGACACCTTGCATTTCCTCTGTCCATTTTTTGTTTACTAGACCTCTGTCTATCCTGCTCATGATTCTGCCATCTCCACTTCTTCTGTTACTCCATGTGTATTGGGCTCCCATTTTTTTGATTTCATCTAGCTCCAGAACCTCGACCACTTCCTCCAATTCTGTCAATGGGGGTTAGGGCGGAATTGAAATCCCCTATTACTAGCCAAGCCTCCTTTCTGTCATTGTTCTTCAGGTAATCCCACAGCTCCTTCCTTTTCTCGCCTGTGTTATAGCCATACACAAAGGTGCATTGGAATTGAATTACGCTGCTTCTCTGGGTACATCTGATATCCATCCACTGTTCACCTATACTCCTTACTTGCAGGTCGTAGTAATCCTCCCTCCAAGCCAGCCAGATCCTTCCTCCCTTTACCAGATCACCATTAGAAATTAGCTTCCACCCTAGCCCTATTTTGTTCCATATCTCCATTTCTTTATCTTTTTGTATTTTTGTTTCTAACATTGCGAGAATCCCAGCCTGGTTATGTCGACAGAATCACCTAACCATACTGTGCTTCTCAGCTTTATTCATTCCCCTCACATTCCAAACTATGACATTAACAACCATCAGGAGGTTTGTCTTTGATGCAGCTACTCTCACCCTCGTGCATCTGAGGACTACTTGATCTCTCTGTTACCCCTACTTGAAACAGCTTCTCAGTGTCCGGATTACTTGCCTGAACCTCTTTACTTGCCCCTCCGTCCTTCCTGATTCTGATTGGAACATAGGCTCGTACATGTTCCTGTATTCTCTCTACTCCTTTTCTTTCTTTCTTCCTTCAGTTCTCCCCTTGATGACCATACATGTTACAGTGTGGGCACTGTACAGGGCACCATTCAAAAATTACTTCCTGCTCTGCTATTACTTTCTTCTCATTTATAAAGCTGACTTTATCAGGAACAACCTCAGTGATTTTCACTTCCAACTTCACTCTTGCATAAGCTAGTCTATCCATTTCCATAGTAGACTTGTCCAAACATATTGGCCTGCCTAAAGAGCTGACTATCTTGCTTATTGTTGGTTTCCAGTATTTCAGTGGTAAATCTGGGAGCCTAATCCATACAGGGACAATTTCTGGTTCATTTTGGTCGATATCCTTAGACCAATCCTTTACTATAACAGGTTTGCCATCAAACATTAGCATACCTATTTCTACAAGTTCATCTCTACAGGCTTTAGATATCAGTTTCACCAGGAACATACCTTTGTGGAGTTGCCATATTTTCAGCACTTTCTTTCCCCATATTCTGAGCAAGAAACCTTCCATAACTTTGAATGGGGGGTTTGAACCTAGAATTCTGCAAATCAGGCTCGATTCCCACTGTTTGGAGCCCTCTTCCACATCATCTTCTGTTATCTCTCCCATTTCCATGCCCCCTACCTTCACCGTTTCATAGTATTTTACCTCTTTTTGGTCATAATCAAACAGCTTACTCCACTTCTTCTCATCCTCTATTTCCATCCTCTCTCCCCATGAAAGTCTTCTCCCCGTCACTTCTTCTAAATTAGAATCCCCATCTGTTTGATTCTTGCTTTGTTGTGGCATTTTTTGGATTGTGTTTTCAATTGGGTTGGCGCTTAATCTCGCCCCGGCCGAGCCCACTGGTTGAACCTTGCTTGAGCAAACTTCATCTCCCTCAGTTTCCTTTGCCGACTCCATTTGATCTTTCCCCGTTGACTGAACGACTTCCACTGTTCGCCAAGACCGTGCCTTGCGCGGTCCTCTTTTCTTGGCCGATATTCCCATTGGAGGCGCAGCTTAGATAAGCTCACCGATCTGGCTGAGAAATTTGGATTAGGAAGCACACATAGTGGAGGTGGAAATCGCCTGCACTAAACCCGCACTAAAAAATTTCTGACTTGATTTTTCATTTTCCTTAAACGCGCAGAAAATCAAAATTCACCGGGAAATAAAATAAAAAGGGGTCTCACATAACGCCTTTGGTGAATGAATTTTCCCTAATTATTTCCATTTGAAAATCAAAACCCCAGCGTGCGTCCAACCTCAAAGAATCCACCCAAAAAAATCA
>JAULKK010290559.1:0-23547 GCA_032355705.1 Rubia peregrina
TCCTCTAGAAAAGTAATAAAAGCACAAAGTCGCTCTTAACTCTCCTTAGAGAATTTCAAGGTAAAATGCCACACATAGAGCACAAAAGTGTACAAAAGTGAATCCAAAGTGTTCCAAAATAACCGTATAAAATGAACACATCACATGGTTACTTATGATTGTAAAAATTTATTAGGGTGATTTGTTTGGAGTACCTCAAATTATTTTGCATTGCTCGAGTTTAAGCGGATTCACCCTAAATCCCATAGTTCGAAGGTAATACCTCTTTTTTCTTTCCTCAATTACAGATATGGTAGATGTACAATCTGAATCGTCTTTCTCAGTTCTATAGTTCAATGGGGGTGATGGTGTGGTGGCGCATGATGAAAGAGTGAAAATTGGGGAAGAAGGTGTGACTAGAGAGGAAGTTAGTCAAAGTAGTGAAGAGTGTGATAGTACTATGAATATTGAATCATTAGCAAGTTTAGTGAAATTTCATTCATCTTTGAGCTATTTGAAGTCAAATTGCATGTTTATGGTGAAAGGGTCTAAAACCGTCCTCCTGGTTATTTTGGTGTTTTTGAACATCATTTTTGTATGGTTTGTTGACCCTGCTTATCCTGGATTTCATTAGGCATATTTTGGGTACTCATGGTGTTGATCTTGCACAACTTCATCCAAGATGAATGACTGGTTTTGTGGAGGTGTGTAAAAGTGCAGAGAGAGAGAGAGAGAGAGAGTTAAATGTTGGGATTTTGTTAGGTTCTATATGAATTGTGGGGTGCTAGTAAAGAGGAGTAATTCATATTTTACCCTACAAAGTCTAAGATTCACCTAGTGAAATGTTTCCCTAGTAATTGTGGGCCTTTTTGGAACCCCTATACATACCACAATATGTCTCCATTCTAATACATTTGTTCCTGATCACACTTGATACAAAATCTAACTTGAGCATAGGAGCTCTTCCTCTGGAACCCTCCAGAGGCTTTGTTTTGCTTGTTAAGATCACGCTAGGAAGAAGTCTGAAGTTCGATGTTGGTGTCCAATCTATGATGCATCAATTGACACGCTTGACAGGACCTGGATTTAATCAGCACTTTGGATTTCTTTGATGTGGGAGCTGCAAAATCACACTGACAGCAACTAAATTTGTCAGATCTCAAACTTTAAAGTCCAAGGTGGTCAAATTTGTTTCAATATTTGTGATAACTGTTGAGTTTGCTTGTATCTTCATATTATAAGATTTAAGTACACGATATGTTTTGATGAATGTCCGATTTTGTGGGATTTATAATATGAATGAAAATGGTCGCTTCGTGTATTGTAGAATTAATTTTTAAGCATGAACATTGATGCCAACGTACGTATGTTGTAGTATTATTCCTTAAGATTCCATATATAATGTGCTATTCTACCTTTTTTAATGAACATGATGATAGAAATTATATGCATATTCTGCCTAAGTTTATATTTAATAAGATTATGATTATAATTATGATGTGTACATTCTACCTTATATTACATTTAAAATTATGGTTAAAGTAGAAGACGACGGCTGAAGCCAAAGATGATGGTCGTAGTGCCGAAGATGATCCCACCATATGTTCGATGATGATGGACAAAATATGGTGATGATCATCTCATCATTTGGTTGAAGACAATATCCGCATCACGATGATCAAGAAAGATGATCGCAAAAAAAATTGAGCACAGATAAGTTATCTTGTTTAATCCTAAGTTGTTCAAAATGAAACGAAGAAATATGCTTCATTATAATTATATCAACTTGAGAGATAATGTTCAAGGAACTTTTGTAGGGTGATGCTAGAAGCATGTTGAAATTCTAAACTCCTCTTAGAAAGGAACTCTAAAGGAGCTGTCACAACATATAAGTGGTTTTACACAATCCGACTGTTGGATTTTTCTCAAACTTTTACACCATTTCCTGGCGTCATGTTTCTAAATTCTAAACGGTATAGATCGATATTTTATGTTGGGAAATATTTAACTTGTATCGGACAGCAGCTTCGTACTATGCAGTTTTCTTATTATTCTCTTTGAGGCAGTAGATTTAATGGAAGTGGTAAGTGCACTCTCTTTATCAGAAACATGCCTTGAAAATTGGCGAAAGGCTCAACATGTAAGAGGAATTTGTTGTTCTCTAACTTTCTTCCTATTCGAACACAATCATCGAGTTAGTTGAGAAGCGTTGCCGAGCCAAGATAGGTAAGCTTTCATCTCTTTTTTATGAGTGTGTGTGATGAATGTGAAGACCAATTTGTCAATACAGGAATAGACAGTGGATTGGCCTTTGTCAATCGATAGAAGCAACATGAAAATCATGTACACCTGAAGCCCTAGGACTTGACATACTCCATCCTTGTGCTAAAGAGAATATTTGACATCATTGGAACTGATGGGGTAAGGGTTGAAGCCTGCCATCCCGGACCTAAGTTCACATAATTATGTTATTAATATTAACATTGGGCTAAAGCTCATCACAGCTTGAAGATCTCTTAATTGAAGTATATTCATGGAATCATAAACATATGGTAATTCTACTATGGTAAGAAACATATTCCTACATGGAATTGTGCACACACACATATGGCTTCTATTAACACCCTTATTTGTACACCCGTTTTAACATCAAATCTCAACCATCCATCTAACATAATCTCATGGTTGAGATTAATTTACTAAAATAGATTTAGTGAATGAGTGAGATTATGTTAGATGAATGATTGAGATTTGGTGTTAAAATAGGTGTATAAATAAAGGTGTTACAAGAACCCTTCCACACACACACACACACACACACACACATATATATAGACACACACACACATCACATTATCATTAGGAGAACTTATAGTGATCAACCCATATAAATAATACGGTATAACTCTATTCTAATTCATCCATTCTTGATCACAATAGATACAAGATCTAACTTAAACGTTGGAGTTTCTTCCCCCGAAACCATCTGAGGGCTTTGTTTTGCAGGTTGCAATCATGTCATAGGGAAGTCTGAAGTTCGATGCTGGTGTACAATCTATGATGCATCAACTGGCATTACCCGGTGGGACTCGAGTTTAATGGCACTTCAGATTCTTTTGACATGGAATTTGCAACCCCAAGCCAACGAGCCACTAAATTGGTCAGATGTTAAATTTTAACCTCCAAGGTGGTCTGATCCGTTTCAATATATGTGATGTCTGTTGTATATTCTTGTAGCTTCATATTGTAAGTTTTTTACCAAATATATTTTTATCGAAATTTGATTTTGCGAGATTTATAGGAATAATATTGATACCGGCTTACGTGTATTGTAACATTAATTCTTAAGCATGAATATTGATGCCAGCTTACGTGTGTTATACCGCCAAAGCTTCAGCATGTAATGGGCATATTCCACTCAATATTCATATGATTTTAATTTGCATATTTCCCCCAGTTTTATATGATTATGATGTGCATATTTCGTCGAATTCTTATATAATTATGATGTGAGTATAAAGGGCATATTCTACCTAATTTCTGTATGATTATGATATGCATATTCATATTCTAACCAATTTTTATATGATAATGATGTGCATACGATGTGCATATTATGTCCATTTTTTTAAAAAATATGATTATGAGGATGAATGAGGATGATCCCATCAGCTGACTGAAGTTGATGACCAAAGAAGATCACATTACCTGGATGAAGATGATGGTAAAAATTGATGGTTGAAGCCAAATATGATGACTAAAGAGCCAAAGATGATGGTTGAAGAACAAAAAATGCTGGCTAAAGTGCTGGAGATAATCCCATCATCTGGCCGAAGATGATGGCCGAAATCTGGAGATGATCGGTTGAAGATGATAAGTCTAATTGGCGATGATCAATCTCATCACTTGGCTAAAAGAGATATCCTCACTGTGGTGATCAAGGAAGATAATCCCAAGAAAATTGAGTTCATATATGTTATCCAGTTGAATCCTATTGAAATTAAATTGCTCAACTTCATATGGAGAAATATGTTTCATTATAATTTTCTCAACTTGGTGTGAAGAAATATGCTTAATTGATTCAAATTTTGCTCAAATTGGTAAAAGAAATATATTTTATTTTGTAGCAACATAAGCTTAATTTGCTCAACTTGAGAGATAATGGCCCATGAACTTGTGTTAGGTGATGCTTAGAAGCATGTCGAACTCCCGATCTCCTCTCTGAAAACAAATCTAAAGGAGTTGTCATAGTATATCAATTTCGTAGAATTTCACCATAGGATTTGTCTAAACATTTTACACAATCTGAACAATGGATTTGTCTCCATTCCAATCCCCATCGCCGCCCAAACCCAATTGGGTGAACTCAACCCCAATTTGATTCCCTCCAGCGATAATCTCATGCCAACAGTCATGGCCCAATGAAACTTATTAGGGCCAGGGATGGTAAGGATGTGGGTCGGGTTTGTCATCGGTTGGAAGCCGTACCTCAACGGGAGTCTGGTTGAGTTCAAAATGGCCTGGTAGCAAGGCATATGTATGCTGGAAAAATTGGGGGCTTTTGGGAAGAAAGGATTGAGTTGTAAGCCATTATGACCCAGTTTTTTTGATCCGTGAAATTGGATGAATTTTCTAGAAATTATAATTGGGATATATACCAATATAACCCTACCTACTTGACATAAGTACCAATATAACTCTCAAATAATTTTTAGTGCAAAAATAATCCTAACTAGTTAATGTAAGTGCCAATATAACCCTCAGGCCCCATTTCCAGCACCGACTTCCATTTTCCAGCGTTGACTGTATGTAAAATGTCTAAAATACCCTTAATGTTAAAATCTGAATTTGAGTTCGCTGGACCACTGTCAGGCCACAACCGGCCTCCGTCGGACCGCCGTCGGACCACTGATAAGGTTATATCAGCACATTCTTAAAACTTATAGGGTTATATCAGCACATTCGCAAATGGATAAAATTTACTTTTCCATCGAATCCAGCTTTAAGATGTTGGAAAAAAGTTATATTTGTACTTACATCAACTAGATAATGTAATATCTAGACTTTTAGTTATCAAAAGGTTATATTGGCACTTATGTCAACTATGTAGGGTTATAAAAGCACTTTTCTCATTATAATTTTATCTCTTATCTATCTCTAACTTATAGTGAGACGGTCTAAGACTTTCTCTAACATGTACATTTTTAAAAAAATTATGAAGTATTTATCCATGCAATTTAATTATAACCCGAGAAAATGAGAATTGAAAGATGAAATGGACTATTGTAGGAAAGGTTGGTAATTTTGGATACAACATCAATTGGATCTCTCAAGACATGATCAAAGTTTGTTTTTCTCAAGTAAATATTTTTCCTTTTTGAAAATAATCATTCACAGTTTATGGGAAAAACGTCCAACAGCGATTACAATAAGCGATTACAATAGTATATTTCAAGGATATCTAAATTATATGTCAACCAGAATGATCGTCTATATGGTTACAGATTAAAGATCCAATTAAAAAAGTAATATCACCATCGGGATATTAACTCACTTCTCGCAAAAACCATGATCGTTTGACAGAGAAGAGTGTATCACACATCAATTACTTTGCCAAACATGGATCTTCTACAATCGTAACACCACTTGATCCATTCAAGATCTATGTTGTCCAAACTGTAAACACCTTAAAAAACACAGATATGACATTTCAAATTAATGGAAACCCAAAGATAAAACCACAACGAAATAACGAACACACAATTTCTAAAAGGAGATCGAGAACAAAACATCAACGATGTCATCATGAATACAACGATGTAATCGATTAGGTCGAAAAACAAAATTAATGTATGGGAAAAAATATCATATTTATTCAATTACGAAAATATTAATTAAAATAAACAATTGTTTACCCATCCCCATAGTGAGAAGATGGGGGAAAAGGATTGATGAAGAGTAAGGTTTTATGTGATAGAGTGCAGAGGAATGTGCAGCGAGGGTTTGATTAGCATGAATTCCCTTGTGCAACTAATTTTCAATCAAATTCCTTTGTTGATTGAAGGGGTTACTTGCGCCCAATTATTGAAAAAAAAATCATATTAAATCATTTACTGGATTTTTCCCCCATCATCTGTCTAAATAAAGTGAGGGAGTGACATAGCTAATTTAAATTTGAAACAAATGAAATACAAGTTAGTCTTAAACTAATAGACTAGTTATACACTAAAGATATGTGTATTAGAGAAGTACCAGTGCTCAAGAATGATGAATAAAATATCTCTCTCTATAGATTTGGAGAATTTAACTTTCATTACTATCAGTTAACCATTACAACCATAGACATGATGTAGCCTCTGCCATAAGTGCTAAAACTGTGGGAAAATGTGTCTCTCGTATTTCCTTGCTCCTGAAGGATATTCACTATTGTCCATGCCGCACAGCCGTGTTCCAAAAATCCCCATCAATCCTAAGGATTGGCTTGATTTAAGGGTCTTGATAACACATATCCTGATTAAGTCGAGCTTGTGTTTCATGAATTTTAACATCTTCCTTATCCATACTCAGATGTCTACGATTATCACTTTCTACCGCGTTGTAATCTGATTGGACCCAGATCCTTTGTTAATTCTCTTAATTTTGGAAAATCTTGAGATTCCTTTGTAACCGAATCTGCCACATAACATGTAATGACAATCTCAGGTGATCCTCATTAGGATCCCTGTTGAATTAATCCCGGAACCAGTCTATGTGAATGCAGTTGGTTGACCCTGATGAAAATCAAATCCCAACACTGTTTCCTTCCATATTCTTTGTGCCATAATGTAGTTGAGAAGTAGGTGTTTCACATCATTCATCTCTTGTGATGCACAACACTGACATTTGTCCTAAAATTGTAGAACTCCGTGTTGTAGATTCTTTACCGTGAGAAGTGCATTTTGAATCGATCGCCACATAAATATCTATATTTTTATGGATACTATCTCCACCTGTTTGGTGAAGTGTTATTTGATGTGTGTGGCATCTGATTTTGGATCCGAAATCCAGACTTTATTGTGTAACTACCAGTAAATTCTTGAGCCACACCATTTACTAGAATATGGATAGACTTTCTCTTGTCTTGAGCCACACCATTTACTGGAATATGGATAGCCTGTATTCGGAAAACTATATCAAGAGGAAAAATCACTCTTAGTAGTGATGTTCTAAACTGCTTACTGTTGTCAATAAGTTGCGCTACTTTCATATTGGTGTGTTCCTGCACTATGATTGCTCCTGCTCCCAACATTTGAGGAGGGAAATATAGAATCCAATTGTCAGCAATCTGTACTTTATTTCTTGTCCTGACATCCCACCTGATATGTTTCCTCAGTAAGTCTCTTCCATAGAGCACTGATCTCCATGCCCAACTATATGATGACTTCAACTTGCAGTTCATAATATCTCCATTTGTGCAGTACTTTGATTTGAAAACCTTGACAAACAACGTGTTTTTATCAGACAGAATATTCTATGCATGCTTAGCCAATAGAGTTGTATTCATTTCCACCGTAGATCTGTGACCCATACCACCCATGTTTATTAGCTTGCACATATGTTCCCAAGAAACCCAGTGAACTCAGGTGTTGTTTGAGTCTCCCTTCCATATAAATCTAGCTGTGATAGCATTTATCTTCCTGAGAAACATTTTAGGAATTTGGAATATTCCTAGTGGGTATAATGGCATAGCAGTTAACACATGCTTGGCCAGAGTGATATGTCCTGCTAACGTAAGTGACCTATTTTTCTAGTCATCAAATTTATCTATGATTTTCTTAAGTAATCCCTTGTATCTAGCACACTTGGACAGTACCAGCTCAACCTCCATTCCGAGGTATTTACCTCTAATCCCTGTCGTGTGTATGTTAAGATGATGCCTAATATAACCTTCCATCTGTGGAGTGGTATTTCGACTGAACATGATTGAGGACTTCTCAAAATTGATACTTTGACCATAATATCTTGCAAAATCATCCATATTTCGTGCTAGCTGTCTTATGGTCGTATATGTACATTCTATGAATATGATACTGTCATTTGCATACATTAAATTCGACATTCTTTCTACCTCTCTACCTGAGCTATATCCCACCTTAGGTATATTGCTCATTGTTTCCTATATCATGCTTGACATGTATTGCTAACATAATATGAATAAGTAAGGCGATAAAAGGGCATCCTTGCCTCAGGCCTCTTATTGGGTAGAATATTTCTAACTGCCATTGATTCACTTTAATAGCCATTGACACCGTACTGATGCACATCTTCATTAGGTCGATCCAGCTCCGTGGCATTTCTATACTGTAGTGCATCATATAAGAATTACCAAGAGACTTTATCATATGCCTTCCTCATAACTAGCTTTATAGCAGCAATCCATGTCTTACCCTTTTTCTTCCTTCTGAGGGCATGTATAATCTCCCGTGCAATCAGAACATTCTCCCCAATTTGCATGTTCTTGATAAAACTATATTGATTTGTATCCACTATGCCCCCCATTATTTGTTGTAACCTTCTTGCCTACACCTTAGTTACTAATTTGTGTTTAACATTACAGAGAGATGGTCTGAAATCTTTCATTTTTGGGGACTCCTGCTCTTCGGTATAATAATAATTTGAGTTTGATTCCAATCTTGTGGCATACTTTTGTTTTTTAAAATGTTCAGTATTTCTGCCACTACTTGATCTCCTACATGCTTCCAGTAAACTTTATAAAAACCTGCTAGCATGCCATCCAAACCTGGCGCTTTCCATGGTTTCATGCTCAACAGTGCCTGCTTTATTTCTTCTTGATAGAAAGATCTAAGCAATCCTTATATCTGCTCCTGTGTGAATTTTTTTAATCATTAGCTTCTAAGACCTGTTGGATAGATCTTTCATGTCCCAGTAGGGTGGGATAACTATCTGGTGCTGTGTGTAGTCCTTTAAAATGCATATGGATCAAATTCTGAATCTCTTTTTCATATTGGATCCAATTTCCTGTTACATCTTTCAAACGTGTGATATGATTTGTTGCATGTCTTTTGGTAGCTCATCGATGAAAAAAGTTGTGTTTTGATCTTCAAATATGCCCCAGGACACTCTGGATCTCTGTTGCCAATATTCAGACTGTTAATGTATCAGCTCTTCCACCTATTGCCTAAGCTCCCCTTCTTGTTGTAGAAGTCGGTTGTCAGTTATTCCTGTGGACTGTATTGCTTTTTGAAGTGTGTCAAGTTTGAGAGTATTTATCTTGATCGCGGAATCTAGCTCCCCAAAGGCTTGATCGCTCCAGTTCTTTAAGTATCTAAGTATGATTTGATAATTTTCTGATACATCATCATATGAATTCCGTGTTTCACCTTCATTTTTAGATGTCTTTTTTTATACCTTATGCACGATGTCATCTTCTTGTTTACTATGCCTCCAGAACTCTTGGTACCTAATTATCTTGCGCTGTTGAGCATTAGAATCTGGGCTTAATTGAAGCAGACACGGACTATGATCAGACTTGATTCTTGGAAAATTCTTGACCAAAGATGTACTAAATTTAGTGTACCAAACCGATTTTACAAATGCCCTATCCAGCCTCTATATTACTAAATCCATGCCTTTCCTATTATTCGACCAGGTAAACCAAAGTCCCCTATTATACAGTTCCTGAAGATGGTGATCATCCAATAGTTTTACCTATCTTTCAGACCCTGCAATTGGTTGGAAAGATATACCCCTTTCTTATCTTTTGATGCTATGACTTGGTTAAAATCCCCTATTCAGATAAGTGGATACTGGATCGAGGGCAAAATTTCACTAAGAGTATTCCAAATGACCACCCTTTCAACTGCCTAAGGATGGCCATATAAAAAACATTGGAACCAGATTGCACCTTTTTTATTAGTACATTTAACTGACACATAATAACTACTACCTGCTAAGACTTCAATATCTAAACTACTTAACTATGCAACTGAAATTCTACCCGCTAAGCCTACTACTGGGATATGTTAACCCTTCATATACCTACTATTTTCTTGCCATCTTTCCATCTTGATTGTGTCTATCTTTGTCTCCAGTAAACAAACCACATGTGGTTTATGTGTCTTCAACAATTTTCCCAGACATCCTCTCATAGGGACATTATTCATGCACCTAAAGTTCCACACAATGTCCGTCATGTCTCCTACGCTGGCTGATTTGGGACAAGCGAGAACCCACAATATGCTTCATCTGTTTGTCTTCGTTACTGTAGAGTACAGATTTGTCTAGTTGGCAATTTGTGGAAGTTATGCAAATATGGAATGATTGCGTTGAAACATTAAAGAAGGAATGTTATTGATATAAGGAAGGTGGAGTTGTAATCTGAGAAGGAGAAGTATTTTCCTTCATAATGTTTTGATTGAATAATATATCAATTCCTATATTTGTGAGATTGTATTGATTTTATGGAATTCAAATATCCGGTTATGGAAAAAGATATGGATGATATATTCTAATTACTGTCTCCAAGGAATTTGATTAAAACAAGAATTTGAAATGGATAAGGAATTATATACGACTTCAGAATTTTCATGTTGGAACATACTGGAAAATTTAGATTTGGCAAGTAGAATATTGCAAGGGATTTTTATTTATGGAAATTGGAGATTTAGCAATATTTATTCCAGCCGTATAGAAGCATCATGGTTTTTATGGAAAATCCCTATATTTATGGAATTGGAATTGAATGAATATTATGGGATATTTGTGATAAGGAAAATCCCTTTATTCATGGGATTTGGATATGCTTCAGAAGCAGATAAGGAATAGGAATATTATGGAGATAATTATGGAGAAATTTTGATCTGCAATGGGCTATAAATAGAAGACATTATACGGCTGCAAAAGTGTGATCTAAACCGAGAAAATCTGCATTCAGATTTTGTATCTATCGAGAGCTTTGCGAGAGCCAGAATAACCATGTTCCAACATACATGACATGTTTGCTAAAGTTCAGAACGTATGTCTTAATTCCTCAGGAGGAGGAGATTCAGCATCAACAAGTTTCGAGGTCAGGGAGAGTCTGATCAAGGCAGATCGGTAGCAAGGGGAGCTTGCAAAATCCACACATTTAGAATTAGAAAATATAAGTATAGTTGTATGGTGTACTTTGTACTACATCTTTATGATTAGTGAATTTATTCTGAACTGGGTCAGACCCTGCAGATGTAGGTGGATTTCAGCGAACTGCGTAACCAAGTTGTGTGTCTCGTGTATTATTTACTTTACATACTTAGTTAAGTTAGACTATGTTGGAACATAAGATTACTAGTTAAGCTAAAAAGGTAAAACCAGTTTTTCATTTTTCATTTTCAGATAAGTTTTTGTTAATATGAGTCGATGTTTTATAGTTTTTTTGGGGTTATATGGGTTGATTTTTTAGTTTTTTTCCTCTCATTTGAGGTTTTTAATTTTCCAGGTATTTTTTAGGTGATACGAGTTGATATTTGCAGTTTTGGGTGATATCTGTTGATTTTTTGTAGTGTCTTTTTTCTTATGTAGATGTTTTTCATTTTTCAGGTGAATTTTTTGTGATGGAAATTGATGTTTTTAGCTTTTAGTTGATGTTTACAGTTTTTTAAAACAAAAATTGATTATTGAAGCCTTTTTTATGTTATTATGATTTCCAGTTCATGATTGTTGATGTTTTTATGATTTTTCATTTTATGATTTTCAGTTGATGTTTTATTAGTTGTGGTCGACGTATTTTCAATCTTTTGCTGCTTTTTATCTAATTATATATATAGGTTTTGCTGTTTTATTTTATTTTTAAATGTTTTTACTGCAATTTTTTAGTCGATGTTTTATGATTTTTTGTTGATGTCATGCTAGTTGTAGTTGATGTTCATAATTTTCAGTTCAATGATCATATTGATTTTTTTTTGCATTTTAAAATATTTTTTTGCGGATTGCAGATGGCTGGAAAATGATGGGAAAATTTTGGAGAAAAAAACCTTTGAAAAAATATTAGCGATAGGTCCCTATAAAATTATTAGTGATAGGTCCATGAAACTAAAATATAGTTATAATTGCATAAATGTCTTTGCCTAAAGTTTTGACTGCCTCACGGGAGACCATCTCCTTAATTTTTAATTTTATTAAAAAAATGAAAATGTAGAAAATGATCGGGCATAAGTAATACAATTTTTGTATTCAATGAGTATAAAATGAGGTGTTGAGATTAATATAAAAAATGAATACTACATCTTTATTTAAAAAATATATATTTAAGAAAAGACAATTATATTATGAGTACCTTCAGTTAAACTAAAATTAAAATAATTTAATCGCAAAGCACCATATAATAAAGATTGTTTGCTGTTGGTATCAACCAGGGATATTTTCGTCATTATTTAAACTTCCTTACTTTGAGAAAATGATATCGTTTTCCTGTCCCTTCCTCACCTCCGTTCCAGTTCAGTTTTCACTTTCTATCCCACCAATAGAAATAGATGGTAATTATGTATTCAGATACTAGAAGATATAGTTTATGGTTTGAACTTTTTTTGTAGAGCACCATATAATAAGGATTGTTTGCTATTAATATTAACTTGGGATATTTTTGTCATTATTTGAACTTTCTTACTCTGAGAAAACGACATCGTTTTCCTGTACCTTCCTCACCTCCGTTCCAGTTCCGTTTTCACTTTACATCCAAGCAATAGAGATAGATGGTAATTATGTATTCAGATACTAGCAGATATAGTTTATGGTTTGAAATTTTGGTACCATATAATAAGGATTATTTGCTATTGGTATCAACATGGGTAATTCTGTCATTATTTTGACTTCCTTACTTTGAGAAAACGACATCGTTTTCCTGTCCCTTCTTCACCTCCGTTTCAGTTCCGTGTTGACTTTATATCCCAACAATAGAAATAGATGGTAATTATGTATTCTAATACTAGCAAATATAGCTTATGGTTTGAACTTCTGATAATACCGATTGTTTAAGCTGATGACAGAGAGATGTTTAATATGATATAATTGGAAGATTTGGATCATATATCAGTTTGCCTTTGATGTTTTGAACCTTTTGAAGAAGGGGAGTCTCAAGTTCAATGCTTTCCCAGTACGTTATAGTTCTTATTGATCTAATTACATTCTATTGATCTAACTAATACAATGGCATAGATGTTTCAAAGACGCTCTTAGTTATAGTTCTCATTGGAGCTACTGTTACTTTTTGTTGCACATAAAGATGCAACTTTAGAAAAAGGATCAGACGTAGAATCCGAATCTACATCATCAAGTGATCGAAAGGATAAAGACTTCAAAACGTTGGTGGTACTGTCATCAAGGTCCATTACCATCCACTATTTATATGTTTCAATTCCTTATGATTAGGCACTCGAGTACTAGTTCAATATGATATTTCTAATGAACATTACCTATGTGGCACATTGTTGTAATTGCCATTAATATCTTCTTGCAAGGTCTAGGGGCTGTTCTTGATGAAAAATCTGTGCATCTTGAAGAGAATGAAAAAGTTACGAGGTAAGAGGAAACTTTAAAAGCTCATATTTATGAAGTCAAAATATGTGAGTTAACTACATTCTCTCTTGATTTGCTGATCTTTGGATGCTTGCAACTGGGATCCTCTCTTTCTTTAGGGGGTCGACTTAGAAGGCATGAGCATTGTAGAATGTGATGCTTTACTCCTTTTTTGCACTCTCTGCAAGGTTTGCGATGTGGTTCTTCTATTTCGTCTGTATGAACTCTACATTTCTATTTGCACCTTCTTGCTCTTTATGCAATGGGTTTGCAGATGAAGATAGTGATGAAGTCACTATGAAGACAGGAATCCTCTCATTGAAGCTTTTGCAGGTTGATTAAGCAAATCTTGAGCTACAAGATTTTCTTTTTATAGTTAATCATCAGTTTAAGTCACTAGGAGAAATTACTTCACTGGATTTGATTGCCAACAATTTTGCATTAGTTGATAGAGTTCAAAGAGACGTGTGTTTTAAATTAATGTGAAATCAAAAATTGACCCTAAGTAAAAGTATAAGCACATGCAAAATATGCAATTAAAAATATATAACTAGATGTCAGTAAGCCCAGGAAAGGGTAATATGATGCCTTAACTTCCATAACAAAGATGTATATGGTTGGCATTACTGCTGTATCAGTCTCCTATTTTTCACTTCTCTCCAGGAAGTAAGAAATCTTGTGATCTCTCCATGGAGAAGTTCTTATTCTGTTAGTGATGCATCTGGTTTTCCTCAAGAAGTCGCACCACCGGATCCTTAGTATATGACCTGCAAGACAAAGCCACCGGAGAAACTCCGGGGAAAAACCCTCTGACGATAAAGTGAGTAATTGATATGAGTAATCAGGAGTAATAGTGAATGAATCAAAATGAATGGCATACCTTCATATTTATACTAATTAAACCATTTCAATTATTGTTTGTAACCGCAATTCTTATTAAATAAGTATTAAATGACAATTTTGACCAATTCATTATTAACCCTATTGGACTATGCCAGCCCAAAGATATTATTTAATGATTTGGAGTCCAACTCTAACTTCATAAGAGTATCATCAAAAGCCCCCATAAAAGTTAAGTATAAATATACAATCTTTGAACCTGTCAATATGACGCGAACACTTAAGTTTTTAAAGATAGTTACTCTTTAATTTTGAATTTGGAGGGGTACACGCAACCCGTGATCTGAGAATAAACAAGAAAATGCAGGACGCAAGAAGGACACCTTAGTAAAATTTTCTTCGCCTTTTCAAGTTTTTTCAAATTTTGCTTTCCCAGCGGTAATCATTCTCTCCTCTCTCTCTCTCTCTCTCTATTTTTTGAAAGATCATAATACTCGGGGCTCTTACCTTCTCAATGCCATGTCCATATTCTCCTGCTTTTCATAACAAGTCTTCTCTTAAGCTTACCCTTATTTTATTGGCTCCTTATCTGAGCTATCGAGTTTTCCTTCCTTTCTCAAGGGATCTTTGACCTTTATTGCAAGACCGAATGTACTTGTTAGTGTCATCCAATACCATGGGTCAGCAGTACCTAGCTTGAATAAGTTCTTTGCAACCGTTCGGGTTTTGAGTTGGCTTTCACGAACTCCCTCGTGAACATCTCTGATTAGGTGGCCTATTACATAAATGGTAATACAGTGAAAGAGTAGTTGAAGGTAAAGTCATCGACAATTAATATAATATCATTTTTCCCTTATGATAAATTTCATTTTGTTGCATTTGTAGTGCATGAATCTGAGGGACATTGGAGAAGTCTTATCAACATTTGATTATGACCAATCCTCGAGTTGATGAAGGTTAAACGGGACTTAACCAAGGCAAATGATGAGTTAGAAACCATTTGTAATAATAGTCACCTAACCATACGAGGCAAAGAGGTTTCAAGCTCGGATTAATGAGATGGTGGAGCGAAACAAGTATGCCGAGGAAGAGATCAATGCCTTCGACAAACTATTGAAGCACACGATACTATGCTTGAAGATCTTGCAAATAACATTTCTCACCTCAGGAGTGGAATTCTCGATAAATCTCAATCAATGAGGCTCTCATGGATTTTTCGAGAGAGTTTGTCACTGTAGCATATCATGCAATATATTATTCTAGTCCTTGTAGCATTTACATATTTATAGAGGTATGCTTGAAGTAATTTTTCTCGAGTTTTAGACTTGATGTAGATTGGTATAATGTCTCTACAGGCATACGAGTGCTAAGCAGGCCGATTGTAAAAATGTAGCACTGAGCATACAAGTCATAATCATAAATCTCATAGTTAGGTGTAGCATTGGACATATAATTCCTTAATAATGAGTATGGAGTCAAGGAGCGTGTCCTTTAACTTTTGGCGGTGGTCAATTCCCTGGGTACACTACCCCTCTCAATCGAAGGACACTAGTTATTGCTAGAAGCGACTCGACCATAGAAGACTTCATCGTCATAAATTCCTAGTTTCTTCATATTTTGAGATGTTGTAACCAAAGTTAGTGTGATCACATTGAGATCATATGTTTTATAATGTCTCCTCCTGGTTGACAAAATATTGTCGGAATTTGATTCTCTCAACTGCATTTGTGGGATTGACTTACTATTTTCCATCTATTATACTTGACATAAGCAAGACTTAGGACCTCAATCTTCTTAATCTCGACTATGGAGCCCATTGCTATTCGGCTATCGAACTTGGCATAGACAGGAGCAATAAATAAGCAAGAGTTAGGACCTCGATCTCCATAATCGTGACTATGGAGCCCATTGCTATTCGGCTATCGAACTTGGCGTAGATGAGAGCAATCGAGTAACCGAGGATATGGTTTATCCCTTTGAAAGGAAATTGTAATGTCATCCTAATGATATGAATTTTCTATGTCGTCCCTTTGGAGGGTAGATGAAACTTTCCTTCCATTTGGGAGTATTTCTAACTAAGCAATTCGAAGGAGGTTAATTACGATGATATCATGAGCAAATAAATCATAAATTAGATAACTGGATGTGGTTTAAATTCTAATTACAACATTTCTCCTGCAGTATAAAGTCCTATCGCAGAGTTTTGCATGTGATTTAATGCTGGTTACAGTGTTTCGCTTGCAATATAAAGTCCTTTCTCAGAGTTTTTCATGTGATTTAAAATTTGAAGAACAACAAGAGTGCAACTTTTGATGCACTACTTGTGTTAAAATGGAGGAAATTGAGTAGCTAGAGAAAAGTTAGGAGAATTAGTTCCCTAAAGCTTTGAGCCTCAAATTTCCTTGTAGTTTCCATGTACTAATGTACAAAGTTTGATATTATGTTTTTGTTTGTCTTCGTCCTCGAATATTGCGCTTCTATTACTACTATGTTTTTGGGCAGTGTACTGATAAGCAATGTTGAAATGAAGGTAACTCACATGCAGTGCATATCATATAAAACTGGATTTAATATAAAGAATGCAGCGCATAACGTATAACTTGAATCTTCAATCGCAGAGCTTAGCATACGAGACTGGAATAATTTTAAGAAGTGTATCTTATCAGCATATAGCTCGATTCATCATTCACGGTGTATATCATACAAAGCTGGAAATATCACAAAATGCTTCTTATTAGTTTTTCACTCGAATCATCACAAGGAGTACAGCTTATCAACATACAACTCGAACCATCACAGGGAGTGTAGCTTGTCCGCATACAACTCGAATAATTACAGAGAGTGTAGCTTATGATCATGCTACTCGTATCTTCAAGAGTGCCGCTTATCAGCATGCTACTCAAATCATCACCGAGAGTGATGCTTATCAGCATGCTACTCGTATTTTCAAGAGTGCTTCTTATCAAGATTCTACTCAAATCATCATAGAGAGTGCCGCTTATCAGCAGGCTACTCGTATCTTCAAGTGTGCCGCTTATCAGCATGCTACTCAAATAATTACAGAGAGTGCCACTTATTGGCAGGTTACTCG
This sequence comes from Rubia peregrina, assembly GCA_032355705.1. Taxonomy (NCBI): domain Eukaryota; kingdom Viridiplantae; phylum Streptophyta; class Magnoliopsida; order Gentianales; family Rubiaceae; genus Rubia; species Rubia peregrina. Next base: position 17,459 of record JAULKK010290559.1, read on the forward strand.
TATCTTCAAGAGTGCCGCTTATCAGCATGCTACTCAAATTATCACAGAGAGTGCCACTTATCAGCATGCTACTCGTATCTTCAAGAGTGTCTCTTATCAGCATGCTACTCAAATCATCACAGATAGTACCGCTTATCAGCATGCTAGTCATATCTTCAAGAGTTCTGCTTATCAGCATGCTACTCGTATCTTCAAGAGTGCCGCTTATCAGCATGCTGCTCAAATCATCATAGAGAGTGCCGTTTATCAGCATGCTACACTTATCAGCATGGTACTCGTATCTTCAAGATGTCGCTTATCAGCATGCTACTCGTATCTTCAAGAGTGCCTCTTATCAGCATACTACTCAAATAATCATAGAGTGCCACTTATCAGCTTGTTCATTGTACCTTCGAGAGTGCCGCTTATCAGCATGCTACTCAAATCATCATAGAGAGTGTCGGTTATCAGCATACTACTCATTTTTTTCCTGTTGCAGCGCATAACATACAAGTAATACCCTTCTGTTTTATACTAGGTAACTTGTCTCTTAGCTAGCAATGGAGTGAATATTGCACTAAGCAAAAAACTAGCAACAAATACTCATATATGAAAAAGAGCTAGTTAAATAACTTATCAAACACTTAAGCTCAAACATTTTCCATGAGAGAGATACGTTTTTATAGCCATTTAATAAGACACTAGTGGAAGTTGTTTTCGCATGATAATATTTTTCTATTATTTTTGTTGCTAATTCACATTTCCTTTTTTGCTTGCCTTTCTCACATGCCCTTGCTTACGATATATAATTAGAAAACATGTATAAGTATAGACAACATACTCATATCCCAGGCTATTCATTTTATCAAGCACAACATTTGCATGTTTAAAAGTACAATCTTTTAACCTTCCTACAATAGGAAACTATTTTCTACATGGCTTTGTTCAAATAGCAATGTAACTCATTTCATACTAGTCATTGAAATGAGAAGTAGATATCATAATAGTAATCGATGCATAGTTACCGCCCAAAATTATTTTAAAATCTAAAAAAGGATTTAAAATAATTTTATTCCAGCCTCAAAAGTTATTTCTTGATGCCACCAGGTTGATGTCAAAACTATTCCGTAGGTGCCACGCATTAAAGTGACATGCAACGTAATGCATAAAATCATGGTCTTTAATGAACAATAACACATTAAAATAATATTTATTTGTGACATGAGGCCTTCCCGTCAAAATTTCGTCCCTTCACTGCTGGTCCATCGAAAGATGATTTCCTCTATCAACCCACGAGCTTGGCGTTAACGCTGCTTCAAACTTCTCGAGGGCTTCTCAGCCGTAAAGAGCCTATCGACCCTCGATAGTTTTCTGCCACCTTTTGCTGGATTCCCTCGGGAGCTCTGATGTTCCTCTAAGCTCGCCGAAAGCTCCCTCGAGTGATGATCTCGCCAGATCTTTAAGTATGAAAAACTGGTTTTACCGTTTTAGCTTAACTAGCAAACCTATGTTCCAACATACTCTAACTTAACCAAGTATGTAAAGTAAATAAAATACGAGACACACAACTTGGTTACGTAGTTCGGTGAAATCCACCCACGTCTGCGGGGCCTGGCCCAGTTCAGAATAAATCCACTAATCAGAAAGATATAATACAAAGTAAACCATAAACTATACTTATCTTTTCTAATTCTAGACGTGAATTTTGCAAGCTCCTCTTGCTACCAATCCGCCTTGATCAGACTCCCTCTGACCTCGAAACTCGTCGACGCTGGATCTCCTCCTCCCGAGGAATTAATACATACGTTCTGAAATTTAGCACACATGTTCTTCTTTTTCACTACGAATTGTGGCATGCATGCTTCCGATGTCCTTATGCTTGTAATTTAAACTTTCCTCATTGTTAAGTTTCTCAACTAATATTCTCATCCAATGGCAAGAAGGTTTGGTGGCACGGGTACAATGTCAATATACCGATTATAGGGTTAATGTTTTGCCATACTTTAAAAGTGTTATCGGTAAATTAAATGCTTGAGATATCAATAAACAAAAAGATTACCTGCGCTATTTTTTTAGTGTTGAATGTCAATGCACGCTACAAAAGACATCAACATAATCTTTTGAGTTTTTGCAGTATGAAAACTTGAGAGCGATTACCGTTGTTATCCTAATATTCCAAAAGGTAATTCTTAAATAACTAATATCTTCTAAATCTCCTGCTTAATGAATGTCAAGGCACGAGTATGAAGTGTCTTCCTGTAAAATTACCTGTGATTAACTTTAGGCATCGCAGAAAAAAAACAATCTTCCTAATACACCAAACTAGAATGGATGTTTTACCATAATGAGTTGCAAAACTGAGAGTGGGAATGATCAAGAATACCTCGAAACAAGTTCGTTTTTTTACTAGGATATTAATTATTTCAAACCATATAGGTATGGCCTTTTTTTGCATGCAACATAAACAAAATTATGTCTAGGATTCTGGTGGAGAAAAAGGCTAGAATGGTACACACTTTAAATTGAAATTCACATTTTGGTACCTTATATTTTAAAAATTAACCTTGAAAGTTACCATACTTTTCATTAATGTCCCAAAAATGTGTTTTTAGTTAAAAATAGGTATTATTATGGTACAATTTTGATCCAAATTGATACTCATTTTTTATTGTAAGGTATCTTTTGAGACATAAATGAAATTGTGGGTACCTTTGAAGGAAAAATTCAAAAATTGGGTATCAATTTGTGATTTTTAATTAAAAATGTGTACCATTTTAGATATTCTCTCGATTTTGGTGACATTGAAAATTTCATTTAAATTTTTAACTTCCTCCATACGTTCCAAGTTCATCTTTTTGACTGTGTATGGTGGCATGTAGGATTTTGATGTCCTTATGTTTGGAATCTAATCTTCACAACATTGCAACATGTGACATTTTCCTCAATTCTTAGTTCCTCAATTTAAAGCTCCAATCCCATGATGAGAAGGTTTTGTGCACGAGTATATTTCCAATCCATAACAATATGATGGTTGGTATTTTTCTTATTTTGAAAAACCACACCCTTATGTGTACCGTGATAAGTTTCACTGTTGCTCTACATATAAAAAATAATACCATTTCTCCCTTCAAACCTAAGAGCTTTGTTTAATTTCCCATGATGCATGGTTATCCCCGAATGAGAATATGATGCATAGGTTGATACTCATTTTGTGTGATTTGCAATGACGAGTTGTTTAGCGCAGAATATGAATGCTAAAGAATGCCTCGTAACAAGTATGTTTATTTATCGTCCTCCAATATGTACCTTTCTAGTTATTTGTATGCACACACGCTGTAAACACATGCACACTCATGAGGAATGCACTGGACGGCCGGAACCACCCCACGCAGGGGCGGATCCACGTTAGAACCCAGGGTTCACGTGTACCCCATTTTTTTTTTTTTGCTGATTTTTTAGGCTGAATTTTTTTAAAAAAAAATAGTGCACCCTACCAATTATCCCAAAATACAAAAAATAGTGCACCACACCAATATATATAATTGGTGCATCCCGGATATAAATTCCTGGGTCCGCCACTAACTGTTGGGTAAGATATGATGGTTTTGTTCTTGTTCTTGTTGCTGCAGATGAAGACTCTGGCGGTTACTGTTGCTTATCTGATGTACGATTTGGTTTGCTCCCAGTTTGACCAGAATGTCAAGATTGATAACGCCGCCCACCATTTGGTTTGCATTGTTGGGATATGTGCTGGTCTTACTTATCAGAGGGTACTTTAGTTTCCTCTCTTCTTTGAAAATCTTCGAATTTCGATTTTTGTTTTTGTTTTCGACGGTACTTATAAGCTAAGCAGTTTAGGCGTTTGGTAAACTGCTAACGGCTAAAAAAGTGGAAGTCGATATCTCTCTGCTTTCAAAATAAATCAGATTTGCTTACACGTTCTCAGTGTGGATCGGAAATGGTGACTTCACTGTGGATTACTGAGATTTCTAGTCCATTGCTTCACTTGAGGGAGCTTCTCAAAGAACTAGGGTACAAAGACACAGATCTCAACTTGGCAGTTGATGTTAGTCCCAAGATCCCAAATCCTAAACTCAAAATGTTCGATTTCTACTTGAAAAATCATTAAAACATGATTCTAATTAGTTGTCTTTTCCCCCATAGATTATGTTTGCAGTTGTGTTTTCATGTGCAAGAATGATAGGAGGACCGTATTTGACTTATGTGACTCTCACCGCCGACAATCCCCTACTCATCAAGGTAAAATTATCCAACTTGCTGGTATTTTTGACATTTGCAAAGTGAAATTATTCATTGGAAAATATGTGGTAAATCAAATTTATTTTCTCTGTATCAAAATTTTTAATATTTATTTTACACAATTAACTAATGTGACATTGTTTTGTGTAGGCAATGGCTTTGGGATTAATGATAGTGAGTGCTTTCTGGTTTTACAAGATTGCAAGAATGGTTATGTATAAGCTAAACAAATGGGCATCAGCTAAGAAGATGCATTCAAGCTAGCCTCTTTTTTCCGAAGAAAGTAGGTTTTAGGCATTGTTATCTTGCAAATTGTGTAAAATTCATTGGTGTTAGCTCTATTGTTTCTGAAACAACGGGTTAAAATTCTTCTGGTTGAGGATTTTAAATGTGTTATTTTCTTTTGAGATAGAATGTTGTTTCGAGTTTCAATGGACAGTTTACGTTTGATTATATATAACTTATAATTTTTCACCGGTCAATTATTAATACTTTATTTATACGTGTAATTTTTTCTTAAAATATAATATTAAATTAAAGTATATATTATATTTGATGAATCTAACAACATAGCACAAAATAATGAAGATATTTATATTAATAAAATTTAATAATTAAACTTAATTTGATTTTAAAAATTAAAATAGAAAGTTTTAGGTAAAATGGAAGGGGAGTGGGATAAAATGAGTATAATCTGCTCTTACAATTCTCCTTAAAATTTATATAGAGCTATCTAAATTAGCTTTTTCAAGATATTGAAAAATAAATAAGAGTATGGTAGTCATAATTATTCTCTGCATGATAAATATAAATCACCACATTATTTATATTAATTATTAAATTATTCTGTATAACAATTAAACAATTTAAAACAAGGTTTTGTGTAATGCCCTTTATATTTTAATTAACAAGATTTTATTGTCTATGATCATTTTAATTCTTGTAATTTCTCAAACATAATTTGTATTTTTCCCAAGAAATTTCTTGTATAATTGTTCGAATTTTCATCCCCGTCCTCTAGATATGCTTAGCAAACCGATCCTCTAGAGACACTTTACCACCCCAACCTTCTAGACGCTCATCACCCAAATCCTCTAGAGACACGAATGGCGAAAGAGGTGTGTGGGGCAGGTGGGGCGCTGCGGACGAGCCTCATCACCTTTTGCTCCAACGAATGGCGAAAGAGGTCTCTAAAAGACCGGAGCTTGATGACATGGTCTCAAAAGACCTCACCATATCATTAACCCGGTCCTCCAGAGATGTCCCGGTGTTGGAATGAGTTTCACTAGCTAACAATGACAGGTTTCTTTGTATTTTTGGTGGGTTTAACTAGGGATGACAAGTGAACAGGTGGGGCGAATATCACTTGGCTAAAATGGGTAATTTAAAATAGGAAAAAGTTCAAAAATGAACCTATTAAATTGAGAAAGTGCAGATTTAACCCTGTAAAATTTAAAAGTGCGAAACTAACCCTATGTTTTTATAAAATTGTGCAATTATATCCATTTTTAATTAATTCTGACATTGACTCAAAAAATCAGCCATGGACCAAACATGAAAAGACATAAATACTCCCAAGTTTCATACTGAAAATTTATATGGGAATGGACCTTGGCTAGTGAAAACTCAGGTGTTAGACTAATAAATTGGTTAGACATATTATGAGAATAAAGCGGAATTTATATTTATTGAAAATCTATAGATATAATTATATAATCTCATAATAAATTTTAACGTGAAATGCTAAGTTTAAAATGTAAAAGTACGGTTAAGGAAATACAATTAATGAATAATAGTTAGATAAAGAGAGGTGTTTAATTAGAATTATGATTCTGAGTGAGTAATATAGA
>JAULKK010290560.1:0-13410 GCA_032355705.1 Rubia peregrina
AATAAGAATCAGCCATGTGTACCACCTAAATTAAGTAAACCAAAATAAAAATCATTAAACCAATATTAATTAATTTAGGAGGTACACGTGGCTGATTTTTATTGGTGTAACATACAGTGATACACAAAAATGTAACAGAAGATCCTGAGCCGTTCAAGACTAGGTTGCAATATTTTAGATTGTTGACTTTGGAAAGTTAATTATTGCAATAAATAATAAGATGAATCATAAAAACTTCTTAAAAGTCAACACTAGTAATTTGTAATTGATAGGTAATAACAAAAAGTGTTGGAAATTCATAGAATATTCCCCTTGACATATAGGATATCTTGAATTCTGGGCTTTAAATTTGGGCGTGTTATCTATGAATCTAATTCCAGTTATACAGATTATAAGATACAGGAAATATATACATTTCAAAAAAAGATACAGGTAATATATGTCATGTATTTAATTACAACTGAAAAAATTGAGCAAATTAAGTCCAGGAAAATTAGGTCCAAAATCATTAATCAAAATTTTAGTATTTTTCGGTCATCTTCTTTGAAGTTTATCTGATCTGATCTGATTTGAAATGAATTGAACTAAAATATATGTGTTGACAAATAGTAATGTATGACTAAATTATCTTAATTTTTTACCAAATAAATTTACAATGAATTGAATTGAACTGAAATGCAACATGTCATAGTTATCAATAAATAAATCGTTGTAGTAAAGTGGTGAGTAATCTTGCCTATCACGCTTGTTTAGAGCAAGTCCAGCAAATTCTCCGTAATATTGATTTTCATTGATTTTAGAGATTTTAACTTGCCTTTTTTTTAGCTCCAACAGTGTCCTTATCTCATTCCATAAAATAGAGATTTTGATGAGAGAACACTTTCTTCCCTATATTTGTAGAAAGAGAAAAGAATTATAAGAAATAAATATTTAATACAATTTCAATTGATTGCATCAAATCGTAATACAATATTCAATTTTATATTAAAAGTTTAAGCCTCATATTACCCCCATTCTTCCGATCATATTAAAAAGTACTTTCAATTTCCAACAAAAAAAAAACTTTATAGAAAAAACTACTACAATCTCGAGCTCAGGTGAGATGCTTCTTTATATTTTTTTGTAGGATTTTGTCAATAATGATTTGTTTTAAACGTAGAAATTAATCTCTTTGGAGAAATTTATAATTTTTAAAATGTTTTTACCTTCTATTTCAAATGGTATTAGTAGATTTTAATTAAAATTTGTTATGTTGATTGTTTTAAAAACTAACGATTAACTTTTATAGTATATTTTAAAGTGATTAAAAGTTAAATCTTAACTCTAGATGGAAAAAGTAATTGAAGTGTCATAAATGCCAGATTATGTAAAAAAGGGAATCTGTTGGAATTGAGTCAAAATAATATAGACAATATTAATTTTTCATTCGTTCTTTTAAAGAAAAATTCAGGGAAGCTAACTAGTATGAATAATGAAAACAAATGGTCATACATAGTATACAACTAACTAGTACATACTAAATAATAAGAAATACAACATATAAAATAAAGTCCAACAGCTTTTCTAAAATTTTCTTCAAAATGGATATTCAAAACTTATATTATCTATATGTTTTCGCTCCAACTCGAACAGATGCCCCATTTTTGTAGATTTTGACATTTATTACACAATAATTATTTCTTTTTAATTTAAATCAAACTCTTAGTTTAAATTAATCTAAACAGATATATAATTGAAGAAAATTTAGAAAATGGCTAATTTAATTGCTTCATTTTTAAAAATAATTAAAATTATTTATTTATTTAATAAATTTAAAATAGCATCTATTAAATGCATAAAATTTATCGGATTAGGCTCATGCAAATTTTTAGGTACATTGTAGTAAAACAAAGAAACCTTTTGAATGAAAAAATATAGATGTTGAATTTCAACCGTATCCCTTTTGATATTCACTATTTCTCATCGAGTGAATAAATAAGACAATAACTAATTTTTTAATATCATATTCATGTCGTAATTTGTGTTAATTATTATTTGGAAATCATAAGTTTAAAATATTATTATTTTTAAAAAATGATCACTCTAATGAATAATTTAAATGGGAGAAAAAAAATAATGAATGTTTCAATGAGTCAATTTATCTGTTAATTCAAAAATAAGTTAAATATTATAAAATAAATTAAGCATTCAAAAAAATAATTATTCAACATAATATTCATGATATTATCAATCCAAATTTGATTGCACCACATGGATAAGAAAAGTAAAATATCACTAAAGGGAAGGAAATAAAAGGGGGAAAACGACGAGAGGTAATTTTAATGAGATTGGAATATTACTACCTCCAAACTTTTTCAAATACCACGTGCATATTTTGAGAGTTAAATTTCATAATTTTGACTCAAATCTCATTGATGTATTAATGAATAATATTATTATAAGTAATTTTTTCAGATTTGTTAAATAGTATATTATATTAGTTAGAGTCCGTTTCTTGAAAGACGGTCTTTCAATAAGTTAAGAAAAGAACAAGATTTAAACTGAAAATTAGAATAAATAAAGATAAAAAAATTTGGTTTGCATTAATCGGGTCATAAACTTATAACTACTGAACGATGCATAATAAATTTTTAATATTGCAACTAAAAACTTTTACCTTTCTATAATTCTAATTCAACCCGGTCTTTCCAAATGCCTATGAAAAGATGATCTTTCCCAAGAGTTTGCCTATTAATTATTAGTTTCTTATAATATTTAATTATTTTGTAATTTAAATATTAATGATCAAATACGTGTACTGACATCGTGAAAAATCTAATATTTTTAGTAGGATGTGGGAAGTGCAAGAGTTTAAATGTACAATCTATCTTCATATACGAAATATTGATATTAATTTAAGTTGTTAAATGAATGATTGGTGATGACAACATTCTCCAAATTTCATTTTCTCTCTCTACCAATATAGAGAACCAAATTTCAATTTCATCAAAATCTCCATTTTGAAGAATCATATGGAGAATCTATCGGGGCAAAAAAATTAACTGAATTCTCCAAAAACAATGAAAATATCTATTACAACAAATGCATATTATAACATCAACCTCACACAAATTCAAAGCTTTACTTATACATCATTTAAACTAGAGAAAAGTGCTTTTATAACCCTACCTAGTTCACATAAGTGCCAATATAACCTTTTGATAAATGAAAGTGCAAATATAATCTTAGATAGTTAGTGTAAGCGCAAATGTACCCATACTGATGGATTTTGGCCAGAGTTCAATAAAGAAACTATTTTACCCCTCTTAAAATAATTTAAAAAAGAGAAAAATGTGCATTTATGCCCCTCAGTTCCTTGTTTTGTGCATGTACACCCTCTAGTTTTTTTAAGTGCATTTGTACCCCTAGTGACATTTTGAAAGTGCATTTGTACCCCTGTTGACATATGGAAAATTGGTCAACTTTGGTCTTATCGAACTCAAAGGAAATGATTATTTTGCCCCTAAAAAACCAAAAATTAGAAACCAATTTCAGATTTTTGTCCCATATCTTGAATATGTTCGAGTAATCCAACTCAGACGAGGGAAATCCGCTGAAATTAGGGTTGGAAGCAGAAACTAAACCTCAGTCGGCCAAGTTGCGGATGAAGAGCTTCGAATCCTAGTCCAGATCACACTGTTTTTGAAATCAAAATTTTGACAAGTCATTTTTATGTCGATGTTGATGAAGGGTGTGTCCCACTTCAGTGGATGGTAAAATGGTCCTTAGCTTTTCAAAAATGAAGTGGAGGTAATTTTGGTAACTTTAATATTGGCCAGCACCAAAAAATAATAGATCAACGTCAGACTCAAGCATGAGGGGTATGAGTTTTTATGTCACAACTAATCCAGGGGTATATGTGCACTTTTGAAAAAATTGGGGGGTATATGTGCACTAACCAAGAAACTGGGGGGTATGAATGCATTTTACACTAAAAAATAAGATATTTATAATTAGACCCTCCAAACCCTAGTCTACTTCCTCTTTCTTTCTTCCGCCACATTTCTTTTCTTCTTTCTCTGCAATTCTTTCTTTCTTCCCCCACATTTCTTTTCTTCTTTCTCTGCAATTCTCTGCAACTCTCTGCCTAACGCGTCAACCACCCCTCTGTCGATCAAGTTCCGCCACCCATCCGCGACTGTGCAGCAACACATCACCTCCACGACCGGGCACCTATGCGACATAGCGTCTTCATCCTCCGCCAGGTCACCATTTCCAGATTTTCTCTGCCTCTGTGCGACGCCACCAAATGATGATTATCTTCCTCGTCTTCTTCTGAAAGGCTTTTTCTTCCGCCGGATCTACTTTTCTATAACTGTGTAGGTTAAAGTCTTAATGAAGGGAGATGAGTTGGCATATGGTTTAGGGTTAGCTGGCATAGGTGGCGGTGGCCGGTGGGGCTGGGGTAGTGGGAATGGTTGGAGGGGTGATGGTGGTGGCTGTAGGGCTAGAGATGGTGGGGGATGGCTGGAGGGGTGGTGGCTGGTGGTGGTTGGGTGATGTGTGTTCTATTGTGTTCATATTTTGTGGGATTATTATGATTGTATTGAGATATAATTTGCACCTTAGGTATTTTTGGTGCAGGAATTCATGGATTGTGAAGAATTGAGAAAGAGCTATATATTGTACTATTTTTCCCTTAACCAACGGTTTTTTCCCACTGGGTTTTCCAGGTTAATATTTTTAATGAGACGATGTGCTCCAATGAAAAATGTTATTATTTTATAAGACATTATTGCAGGGATGAACAAAGGGAGGCAAAATCAGAATTGCTGAAGTTAGGGGTGGAAAGTGAAATATTGAAGAGATTTGAATTTGAAGAATTAAAAATATTCACTTTCCATATTGATATGGATTATATTATCTCTTTCCAATTAAAATTCCTTAATTTTAGGAATTAGTTATAAGAGTTAGAATATATATTATTTTATTTTATTTTATTTTATTTTTCTTCTACGAGAAGAAATCGAATCAGACTTGGATTCGGTTTCTATTTTCTGGCGGAACACCCATGTATAAATACATGTTTGCGTTGAGGACAGAGGGTTGACGCCACAGTAGTAGTTTAGTTTTGGAGATTAGTTAGGTAGTTTTATTTTCCGCAGAAGTTCTTGGTAAACAATTTGAGGAGATTATTTGGGTGATCAGTTGTTCAAACTAGGAGCATAATTAATTTTTGGCTTTTGGAATCAGTGCGCAGACATACCGTTTGGCTGCTGGTTTAATCATCGTTCTCGTTTCTTTTTTATATTATTTATTTATTTTGTTTAATTACTATGAGTAGCTAATTTATTTAGCGGCAGAGAATAACAAATGTTAACTTGTAAATCGTGAGGCCTAATTGCTTTATAATTGATTGTTGCATGTTCTTGATTGTTCTTAGTTGAATTTTATTTCTAATATGTTTAAGTCTGGCCAACTTGAATGTTTTTAGAATATAGCTATCTAATTTCCGTCAATCCGTAATTGTTGGATCGGATTAGTACGTGGTACAATCTTGTGAAAAACAGCTAACTAGCTAAGACTGTAATAGCAAGATGTGGAATAATTGGGTGTGCATTGCTATTTGTTTTTACTTTGGTATATGTTATATCAGGTTCTTTTCATTCTTAATGCTATCAAAGTGTGTTCTAGTTTAGCGAATACTCTCTGGGGATAGTTTGGTAAGGGACACAGTTAGTTGATTATAATTGATTAACTGTCAATAAAGTAAGAAAGAATTTGGGAGGTTAAGCGTACCTACTTCCCTATAACCGATGGATGTGTAAGAATTGATTTATCATTGCGCCTATAATCGATAGCAACTAGCATGCGTTATTCTTAGCCGATATCATTCTCATATAGATTTATTTGTAATTTTTATATTCATTATTTGCAATTTTTAGTGTTAGAAATCATTCTGGAATTAAGGCGTGGTGGCATCACCAAAAGAGTTTGCGAAATTAGTTGGAAAAGAAAATGAAATGATTGATTTTTGCTCCTCGTGGGATCGACCCTGCTTATCGTTATACTAATTAGTATTCCTGAGTTTGTAGGTATTTGGCGAGTAAAACGACGCTCACCATTGGGAATGGCTGGAAGCGGTGGAGGTGGTGAACTGGTTGGGGGTGGAGGTGGCTGGGGTGGGGGTGGGGTGGTGGGGCTGGCTGGGGCGGTGGAGATGGTGGTGGCTTGGAGGTGGAGGAGCTGGTCCTGAGGGTAAAATTTTCCTTACATTTATAGGTTTTAGGTCAAAGAATATTTTTGTCAATTCCTGTGCGGTCAACGCCGGAAATAGTTTTTTTAGGATTATATAGACACTTACGTCAACTAGATAGAGTTTTTGCACTAAAAATTATCTAAGGATTATATGAGTATTTGCTCAAGTAGGTAGGAATATATTAGTATATATCCCTAAAAACACATACAAAACTTTGCTAAACAAATGCAATTTCTAATCAAATCGATGCTTCTACGAAAACCTATTGCAAACTTGATCTTCAAAGGTTCACATACAAGATACTGAATTGATTGCCTAATGAAAGATCAAAAACTTCACATGCATATGTCTGTAGCATCTGATACCAGAAAGAATATTGAGGCATCCGAGACCTTAAACCCTACGTTCTCTATGTCACTAGGCCAACTGGTAACTGATGGTGATGAGTAATGCCCAGATAGCAAAAGGGGCCATGGAAGATCGATCGCCATCACCAGCCAGACCGCGATGTCTAGCAGCTTGGCTGGGAGATGTTCTGGAAGCGGATGAAATCCGTGTGAGGTTTTGACTTGGCGCACCACCATCCGCTGCCATCTTCACTGTCTTTCTGATGGAATGAGAAGTTAATAAAACCTCCTCTTCATAACAAGGAACCTTATTTTTTTATTAATTAAAAATTATAGCACATTTTGTATTCAAGTTCCTGACCTATACTATCCATAAAATAATATCAACTTTTTTTAAGACTCTCTATACAGATTTATAACCTCTTTGTGATAAATATGTTCCAGAGAAACTCACTCTATAAAGTAAAATGTGTCATTGGTAGGTAGAAAATGAATATTTTAGTGCACAATTTTAATTTTGATTACTAAAAAATGTCAAAAGAGTTGGAAATGGACATCATTTCCTTCTCGATGAAGAGTTAGAAAAGATTATATTGCTGCCCTTGCTAGAGAAGCTTGAGAAATGCGAGATAGATATGTATGAGGAGGAGGTAGCTAAGGAAGGAGATTGCAACACTGATATGGAAGTCAATTCTCTGTGCAATCCGCTTCAACCAGCTAGCACATTTGGTTATACCATCGAGCCGAAGGGGGGCGATGTAGCTAGTTTCAATCCCTCTAATAATGTCGCTAGTGGGTCAGATAGTGGGCAGGATAGGGGCAACTTGGGGCCTAGTGAAAGTGATTTTTTATTCATATATTGTTCACTGGAAGCCATGAACTTTTGATGATTATTTTGTTGTTAAAGTGACTGTGTTTTTTTGTGAGTTTTGTTTCACTAATGATTCTTGGTTTGTTGATTTCATGCTGGTAAAACTCTAGTTGGGGCATAAGTAGGGGTTTGTGTGGTTCCAAAAAATTTGTTGTGTTGTTGAGTTGCTGACAGTCGTGTGAACTGATTTTGTGGTTTTGTTTGTGTCTTTTGTTTCTTACTTGGTTTTTTGATTGTGTATTAAGGGTTGTATGATTTTTGTGGAGATTTTGTAGTGGTGGTAAGTTATGATATGGTGGTGCTGTTTTGAGGATGATCTCTAATTTATGCTAGGGCGAGGCTAGGGTTTGTTAAGGCGTTTAATTGCACTTGATTTGTTGGTAATGCTTTTGGTTGATTATTTTTTTGAGTGAGGTGGTGGGCTGGTAACTGTGGCCCCGCGATTGGAAGGTGAGTTATTTTCCTCTTATATCAATGGCTGGTATATTTTCCCCGCGTATGCGAAACCGTCAGTGATGTTTAACCTACCTGGCTATAGAAACCAACGACGTATGCGAAACCGTCGGCGTATGTCCACCACGGGGTGTAGTTTGTTTTGTTGCTTATAGGCACTCTTAGATTTCTATTGGCCTGGTCTTAGGTTTCCATGTTTTTATGAGGTTGGGGTTTAGAGGCTCTGCATTTTAGAAAGCAGGCGATCCTCCACTTGTGTCGCTGAGTGGTGTGTTTCAAGGCATTTGCGAAGCCGTGAGAGATCTTCCCGTATCTGATGTGGGGTGTAGTTGGGTTTGTTACTGGTAGACATTCTTAGGTTTTTATTGGTCCAGTCTTGGGGCTCTTGGTTTATATGAGGTTGGGGTTTAGTGGATCCGTATTTATGAAAACCAAAAAATTCTTGAGAATTGAGAACGTTCTCTACCTCTATGTTCCACAACATGTAAGTATCAGAAGAGAGATTGATACTGAGCATATATATATATATATATATATATGTGTATATGTGTGTGTGTGTGTGTGTGTTTGTGTGGGTGTGGGTTTTGTGCGGTAATTTGTTGTCGTTGGAAGCCATTGTACATGTTGAAAGTGTAGAAAAAATGGAGGGAGAGATGAGCAGCAAATGTAGCAATACTAAGCATAAATAGAACTGGTGCAGCAGAAGAGATGATGAAACATGCAGAACTGAGACCGATTTTGCTGCAGAAGAAACGAGGTAAGATTGCAACAGGATCGGGGAGCAAAAAGAGACCGAGAAAGGAGACCATAAATCAAAATAAAAAGTTGTAGAATTGACTTGTGTTTGTTACCATGTAGAAGGTAATTAATTTCCGTTGAAGCTGATTTGTATTATTGACAAGATTAAATAGAGTATAAATATAAAAAGTTATAATAGAACTCTACCTCCTATCCATATGGAAGATATATTATCGAATATTCTATCTTAATCGTTACTTTCAAGACAAATGACAGAAACAAAAAAGATTTTATTTTGCAGCAAATTATATTGTACTTCGAGAGCTTATGGTATCCCCGTAGGGAGGAGCATAGGTCTAGAACCCGACCTAGACCTATAGGATCTAGGCCTGTTGGGTCGGGTTTGGGTCGAAAACAATTTAGACCCATTGAGTCCGGGTCTGGGTTTAGGTCTTGATTGAATAAAAAATGGGTTTGGGTCTAAAATATTAAAACTTAGACCCGACCCATAGATCCCACGCATATAAGCCCAACCATATATATATACACTAATTTTTAAATTACATTCATATTCTCTCTATATCTTTATTTTTAATTCAACAAATAATATGTACTGTATATTTTTCGTGAAGAATTAATTTAGGTGCATATTGAACTTGATTTATTTGTATTTAAGATAATATATTTTATTTAGTTTAGAAAAAAATTCTAAGGTTAGAACCATTTGGGACCCGTTTTGGACTTAAGCTAGAATCATTTAGACCTATTAGGTTTGGATATGTATCTAAGATTTTCATACCCTACCGACCTGGTCTGATAGAATGATTTCTTGTGAATGATTTATTATTGATGGAAAGAATAAATAGACAAAATTATAAAGAGAAGTATAGTATTGAAATAACTCTAGTCTAGTCATCATTCTTATCTTAATCTAGTCATCATTCTTATCCTAATCTAGTCATTAGGTTGATTGATTCTAACACCCCCCTTAAGCGAAGTGTTAGATGCTGAGAGACGCAAAGCTTGGATCTAAAAAACTCAAAAAGCAGACTATAGAGACCCTTGGTGAAGATGTTCGTAATCTTAAGAGAAGTAGGAATATAAGTAACGTGCAGCTTGCCAACTGCAACAACCTCCCTGGAAAAAATGATAGTTTCGCCTACTTGTGAGCCAATGAATTCCAGGCTAAGTAGATTGCACTACTGTTATCGCATTATAAAAGTGGAGAACAAGAGAGTGGAACACGAAGATCTCGTAGAAGGAGAGTCAGTCAAACAAACTCGGAAGCTGCATTAGCAAGAGCATGATACTCAGACTCGGTGTTAGAGTGAGAAACAGTGAGCTATTTTTGGCACTCCAAGAAACAAGGTTTCTGCCAAGAAAAAAAGCATATCCATAAGTAGATAATCGAGTCTCAAGACACCAACCTCAATTAGCATCAAAATAGCCCAATACATCGGGAGAGCTGGCAGAGCAGAAAATGAGACCAAAGTGCAATGCACACCGAACATATCAAAGGATCCAAGTGACTCCTGCTAGAGTTGTTCAAAAAAACTGAAAAACCAATAACCGATCAAAATTGAAGCGGTATTTAATTCGGTTTACCGGTTAATTGGTTGATAGCGATTACGGTTATCCGGTTATGTCAGTTAATCGATTCCTTTATCAGTTTTATTATTTGGTAATCGGTGTAACCGAATAACCGGTAAGAGATTTTGTAGCACGTTAATTAATTAATTAATTTCAACCCAAAAATTAATTCATTAAACTTTGTGCCTTGATTAGAAAACCAATAGGTGAACTTTAAATTACTAAACCAAATTAAGTTATTCTTTCAAAGTCTATATTATTAGCCCATATATCTTTAAATAATAATTATGCCCAATTAAAGAAATTATGCAAACAAAAGTCGATGTAGCTTATAATTGTGCCCAACACTAATAATTATCGATGGGATACAATTTTAATATTAATTCAAAAACTTATTCAATTCCAATGCAACACAATTATCCAATTCCTAAATTTTTTACCTTTTATTCTATGTTTTGCGACTCTAACTACTAATCAATATTAATATGGATTTATATTTTTTATTTTAAATGAATGATATATATGGTAACGGTAATAATCGACACATCAACCGAAACTGATACTAACCAAACCAGAAAAATTGATAATATTATTGGTCGGTTAATCGGTTCTTTGTAAAAATTTATATACTGATAGAAATCAAAACCGATTAACTGTCTCACCAAAAACCGACCAGTTGAACACCCCTAACTACTGCAAAATGATCATCCCAAGGGTCTTGAAGATACTGACAATCGAATGACCGCAAAGCCAATTCTGGATGGGATATCAGATACTGGAGGTCCCCGTCCAAAGACCGATAGAGCGTCAGATTCTTGAACAGATGACTGGTGAGAGCTGGATACAAATGGGGTGGAAACTGAAGCCGCATCATACATCGTAGCACGAGTAAGAATGTCCCTTCCGTACTTTTGACTAAGAACAAGACCCGAAGAAGTCGGTGAAACCTCTAAGAAAAGGAGGTAATGAAGAACACCCAAGTCCTTAATGGTGAACTCCCTATGAGTGCGGTTAATGAATTGCCTAAGAAGAGCTGAATCGTTACATGTAAGAATGATGTCATCTCCATAAACAAGCATATACAACAACGATGATTCCCATGACCAAAAAAATAGGAAAGTGTCAGCCGAGCTACACTGAAAACCAAGCTCAACCAAGTAGGTGTTGAAATGCTGAAACCATGCTCGAGGACCTTGATTGAGACCTTAGATGGCCTTCCTCAAGCGACAAACACAATCAGGATGAAGCTGGTCCTTGTAGCCAACCAGTTACACCATATAAATTGAAGAGTCGAGCACATCATTGAGAAAGACGTTCTTGACATTCAACTGATGAAGAGGCCAAGAGCACATAGTGGCAATATGCAGAATTGTTCGAATAGTAGATACTTTGATCACGGGACAGAAGGTGCGATCATAGCCAAAATCAGGAAGATGAGATGATCGTATCCCGAGTACTTATTTAATACCAATTAAAATAATAGTAATTGTATAAAACACAACTCATTTAAATGTGAAGCAGTTCTTTCAATTTAGAATGTTTGAATTTCAATTATTGAAAATACTACCTCATACCCCGGAGTATTTGAATCGTTATTTTGCACACAAATCGTTCTCTTGGGTGCCGAGACTCTTGGGTGGTGCGTGAGAATAACATAGTCTCCGGCTTACTTTCAAATAATGCGCTTAAATTAGTACTGGCGGTAATAAAACAAAATGTTGATTGATTAATCTGTCAGTGCTGACGATGTCTATATTTTATGAATGATTAATCTCCTATTTATTCAACGTTTGACCATGAGAAAACAAACAAATTAAGTTGACATTCTAGTTACATGTCGTATGTATAGCTGTCAATTTCTGATCCAAATTTCTGACCCGATCTGCACCAATCCGATCAAACTTAATTCAAACCCGATTTTAACCTGTAAAATATTGATCCGAACCCGACCCGAACCGAACTCATCTTAAAATCCGATTCTGACCTGATAATTTGGGTTCAAATCCGAACCCAACTCGACCCGAACTCAACCCGAAACCCAATTATTTCTACACAATATTAGAAAATTACACTGTAGGTTAAAATTGTGTTACCTCCATAATCCATTGCTTCAAAATACATGATTTTTGTTATTCTTTTCTAAATATAAAAATATTAAATAAATAGTTTTTTTGTGAAATGTTAGAAAATGCTAGTACATGTTCTAGAATAGCTCGTAACCCATTTTCCAAAACCTTTTTCTTTCCTAGTCTAGCTTCTTTCCTATTCTAACTTTCTTTCTAACCGACCCGACGAACAGATTTCGACACTTTCCAAACCAACCAGACCCAACCAACCCAACAAACAAATTTTGACATGTTTCAACCCAACCTATTTCAACCCGACCCGAATCCGACCCGATCCGGCCAACAGACTTCGACCTGTTTCAACCCGACCCGTTTCGATCCGACCTGGACCCGACCCGACCAACAGATTTTGACCCATTTCATCCCGAACCTGTTTGACCTGAACTCGAACCTAACCCGAATAACAGAATTGACAGATACAATTTGTATGTTTATTTGAAACGTAAATCGGTAAATCCAACATGGAAAAATTGAAGCAATATACACACTCCTGGAATGGTGGGTATGTTCCGGAATGGGGATATCAACAGTCTTGACTAGTTCACTAAATATAGAGATAGTTAATAGCACTAGTAGTGGTGTAATAGCCAGTGTTCCACTCATAAGCTAGTTTGGTTTAAAAAATTTGTGTATGCACACCCTTTATTAAATCAAAGGGTGGCCATTTGGAATTATTTAGACCAAGAGAATCCTCATAATCAACAACAAATTCGATTACTAGGAGATTTCAATCGGAACCTATCTACAAAAGATAAGTTTGGAGGCCAGCCATTTAGATGGTCTAAAACTTTGGATGCCTTGAGGAAATTTCTAGAGCGTCGTCAGTTCAATAAGTTGGCACACATTTCAGTGGTATACTTGGACTAAAAATAAGAAAGGGGTAGATTGCATTTATCAAATGCTAGATAGAGCTTTCAGTTGCAAGGAATGGCATCGACGATTTCCAAGAACGGTCATTCTTAACCTTCATATCTTCCAATCAGATCATGGCCCCCTGTTTGTTTGATACTCAACCCAGCAACCCAAAAGCTTGGGTGTATCCTAGAT
>JAULKK010290569.1:0-13410 GCA_032355705.1 Rubia peregrina
AAAAAAAAGTGTGAAGCTAGGATGAAAACCCGAGAGGGCTCCTAGGCAAAATGAGAGAAAATGAGAGAAATTGAAAAAATTTATGCTTCTCTTAATTTGTCTATTGGGTAACTTTTTGGGTAGAGTAAGTTAGCTTTGCATTACATATATACCTCACTCTTGTATGGTTTGTTGGTTGTTTAGATTATCTTAGTCTTTGAGATGTGAGAATGTGAGAGATTCTTATATCTTAGGGGTTCGGGTAGTCTAGGAATAAAATGTTGGGTGTTTTGGGAAAACCTGTGCATGCTAGTTTACGCTTAGATCGTTGCTTGTTCTTGTTAACTCGAGGACGAGTAAATGTTTAAGTGTGGGGGATTTGATAGGACGTCAAAAGCATGTATTTTCGAGGCATTTAACACTTCTTTTATTATGTTTTTGTTGGAAGATTGCTAAATTTTTGTAGGTTTACACTATAAGGGGTTTAGATAACCATTTTGGTTTTAGTATCTAAATCTTTCATTTTGTAACCTACTTTAAGTCTAATGGATTTTTATTCTTACGAGCATCTATATTTCTTTTTGTAAGCTTAATTTGTAGATTGCTCGTAAGCATTTCGGAGTGTTTTTAGTGAAGGCCATTCGCAAGAATGGTAGAAGAATGAAGGCCACATGTCAAAACGTGGTAGAAGATAGAATGGCAAGAAACGGAAGACAAAGAAGTGGAGTTCTGAGAATTATCCGAGAAGAACCAGCCTCCAAGAATGACACCATTGGATTCGTCTTCTCGAGCAGTACAAAAATGACTATAAGAACTCTCAAAACGGACCAGCAGAAGACCGAAAACGGAGCAACGAAAGACAGACCGGCTGATCAGCCGACCAACCGGAAACCGCGCGCGGAAATGGGGCGCTGGTGCGCTGCCCGGACGCTGGTGTGCTGCCCGGATGATTTTCTGCAGTTTTTATAATCTTTTTTCACCCTCCATTACACTATAAATACCCCATTCTTCTCCTCAAATACCAAGACCGAATTTAGCTTCTAAAACCTTACGTTTTCCTTCACATTTTCTTAGCTTTGTACATATTTTATGTATTCTTGTAGATTTGTTATGGTTTTTAATTATATAACTTAGTTTTTCTTCTTGGGAGCAATTGGTGAACACTTCTAGCATGAATTTGTAAGACTTGATTTCTCCTATTTTTTGTGCTTTGATTATCAAGTATGTCTTATGTTTTCTTGTGTGATTAATGCATGATTTAGACTAGGATGATCAACTAGTTGAAGATTATGAATTGATTCTTTGCTAGGTTTTTGGTAAAACCTGGAAGACTTTGTCTTTTGTCGGTGTGATTATCGTTTGATAATTTTAGGTTATGATTGGTTGTGATAACTAATTATGATTATTGGGTGATGAAATTTCTTAGATTTAGGATTAATTTAAATAGATTTGCTTAATTATCGAAGTAGTACACTAATGACGCCTAACATGAAGGCTGATCATCGTAGTCATCATTAGGGAACGTAATTGTGCTATCCCAATATTTCTCTCTTGTAGGATATTGTGTTAGATGTATTGGGTCTCATTGTCTATTTATATTATTGGGGAAGACTATGACGCTGATCATCTAGAGTGATCTGAGGGTAATGGTATGTGTGGCGCCGATCTCCCATTCAAACTATAACCGAGGAGAGGTGAGAAATGTCTTCACTCAAATGGTGTTGACAAGTTCTAAAAAATATGTAATTAATGCACAAAAATAGGGTATTTAGTCAATGATCAAAGGATAACTAGAAATGTAAACCAATTGTGCCCAGGACTCATTATAATCTTAGTTACATTTGCGTCTTATTTGTGATCATATTTACATCATTTGTTCTAATTTTTTGTTATCTAGTTGCTTAACGTAGTCGTAGTATTTTCTAAACTCAAAATCCCCTCCCACCCACTTTGTTATAACACACTTAGAGTGACATTTTCGTGTCTTTTTAACTATGTTTAACACTCGATAAAACCCCTTTTCCTCATAGACGGCCCCAACCTGCAACTAGCTACTTTCTTGTAGTTAGCCACAATTATGGCCTATAAATACTATCATTGAGAGGCACGACAACAGCCTCTCAAATACACTCATACTTCATTCATTTTTCTAATCCTGACACACTTGCTAATTTGGGATATTTATTTTTTTAAATGACACATTCTAATTATGGAAAATATGAGTCTCCTTATGAAGACCATATTTGTGGAATGTTTAAAAGCACTCGTCAATTGATGGATCGAAGCACCTACTTGATCTTCAGTGACACAAGGCCTACTCCATGAACCAAGCACCACTTGCATGAATTCAACACAAAGGACACAGGTTCTAATCACTAAATTGAAAATATAAAACCTAATAGTTTAAAAGATTGAATAAGCAACGAGTTTAAACACAAAATATGATGTATTTTATTGATAAGAGATGATTAAAAATGTGATGACCAGAACCTATTTATAAGAATAGGTTCAACCACAAAGAAGACATGATTTGGTAAATCCGGACGAAAACTAGATTAACTCATGGAAAGTTTAAGAAGGTAAACCATATCAAACTAAACTTCCTAATTTAACCTAAATCATGGGCAGATTCTTGCTAGAAGCATGGGTGAATTCTATCTTATCTAATCTTACCAAATCTATTAATATTTAAATTGATCTTTTCAAACCTAAACGCAACCACAAATGCATTTACAATTGGACCAACATGGCTGAGATTTCATGGGCCAAAATAAAATAAAACTAAACTAAGAAGGCTGTAAAATGTTGTTGAACCAACCTAATGAAGGTCCAGTCGGTTCTTTTAAGACGCTTCATTTATCTTCATCTTCATGACTTTAATCCTTGGAAACATGAGTGGAATTCATTGAACATATCCCTCGTGTGATCTTTGAATCCTCATCATTAATCTTCTTAATAAATGCATTTAAGGTTGCATCTCTAAGTTTCTTCCTTGACCTAGTCACAATACCTGCCAAACCACTTAGAGGATTTCTAACATGACCGTTGAATGTTTGATTAAGCCTTGGTATATCTTCATCCAAGGAGTTAGATTTGATATTTGTATCATTCCCTCTATGGTTGAAAGGTTTTGTCCTCAAAATAGAATCATCCTTAAAATTATGTAGAGATAAATCTATAACATTGAACATAGCACTATCACCGTAGTCGCCATCAAATCAATCTTGTCAGCATTGCCATTCACACATTCAAGCACTTGAAAATGACCATCCCCATGTGAACTCAACTTATATTTTTGAGTAGTAAGAAACATTTGTCTATGAAGATGTAACCAAACCCAGTCACCTGATTTGAATTTCATCTCCTTTATGCCTTGGTTTACTTTCTCCGCATTGTGAGCATTTGTGCTTTTTATCCTTTGCTTAACCCTCTCGTGTAACCGCTTCATTAAATAAGCTTTCTTCTCTCAATCAAGGTTCCTAACATGTTTGGAATTCAAAGGAATAAGATCAAGTGGAGTAATAGGTGGGAAGCCATAAACAAGTTCAAATGGAGATAAAGAAATACTTGGATGAACAATTCAATTATAAGCAAACTATGCTATCGGAATGAAAGTTTCCCAATTCTTCAAGTTCTTTTGAACTAAGGAACGATGAAGAGTACCTAATATACTATTGGTAACCTCCATTTGACCATATGTTTGTGGATGACTCATTGTGGAAAACATCAACTTGGTACTAAACTTTCTTCATAGAGTATTCCAAAAGAAAGACAAGAACCTAACATCACTATCAGACACTATGATTGCATGAATCCCATGTAAATTCTCAATCTCCTTAAGGAACAAGTCGGCCACATGGTTTGCATCATTGGTTTTCCTACAATGATAAAGTATGCCATTTTCAAAAAAAATGACCAACCACAACAAAGATTGAATCATTACGTGACTGAGATTGTAGCAAACCAAGGAGTACAAAGTCCATAGAGATATATAGGAAATGGCAAGGGCGTGTAAAGTCTATGAGGCATACTGGTCGACTTAGCCTTCAAGCATTCAATGGAATTCCTACAAATTTAATCAACAAAAAGTGCTATCTAAGGCTAAAAGAAGTGTTGAGTTTCCCTAACAAGTAATCATTGCATGGAACAATGAGAAATACATAGTTTATTATCACGAAAGACAAATCCATCATGGCTATAGAACTTATTAAAAGCACCAGTTTCACATGCATTATAGACTAATGAAAATTCAGCATCATTCGCATATAAATCTTTCATGAAAGCAAAGATAAGAATAGCAACAATCAAGATGTGTAATAAAAGCATGTCTTTGACTCAAAGCATCAATTACCACATTATCTTTACCTTTATTATGCTTAAGTGAATATGGAAAAGTTTCAATGAAGTTAAGCCACTAGCATGAAGCTTATTTAAATTCAACTCAATCTTCAAATACTTTTTTGACTCATGATCAGTGTGAATAAAAAACTCATGAGGAAGCAGATAATGATTCCACGTTTCCAAGGCCCTCACAATAGCATAGAATTCCTTTTCATAGACGGGTTAGTTAAGAGCACCTCCCTTAAGTTTTTCACTAAAGTAAGCTATAGGACGATTCTCTTGCATAAGAATAGCACCAACACCTTTTCCCGAGGTATCACAATGAATCTCAAAAGTATAGTTAAAGTCATGTAAAGCAATAACAGAAGCATTACATAATCGCAACTTTAATTTATTAAAAGCATTCTCTTGACTCTTACCTCATTTGAATTTAACATCATTTTTAACCAGTTCAGTCAAAGGTGTAACATTAGATGAGAAATCATGCCAAACCTTCAATAAAAACTAGCTAAGCCATGGAAAGAATGCAACTCATTTTTGTTGGTAGGTGTCGATCAAGTTTTGATAGCTTTGGTCTAGGATTTATCAACCTTTAATTCCATCTTTAGACACAAAAATTCCAAGAAAGACAACTTCCAAAGCATATATAGTACAATTTTATATGTTCTCATATAGTTTAAATTTACGAAGTGCAGCAAGAACTTTTTCAACATGCTTAATATGTTCATTAATTGACTTAAAATAGATCAATATATCCTCAAAGTAAACCACAAAAAATTGACCAATAAACTTTTTTAAGACATGATTAATCAACCGCATGAAATTACTAAGACCATTAGTTAAACCAAAAGGCATAATGATTCATTCATACAATCCAAACTTAGTTTTAAATGCAATTTTCCATTCATCACCTTTTTTCACATGAATTTGATTATAACCTTGAATAAGATCAATCTTAGTATAAATCACAGATGCATGCGACTCCTCAAGCATATCATCTAATTTAGGTATAGGATATCAATACTTAATGGTAATTTTGATAATTTCACGAAAATCAATACACATTTGCCATGTTTTATCTCTCTTAAAAACTGAAATGACTAGTACAACACAAAGAATTAAGCATTCAAGTACATACCTCATTTCAAGAAGACCTTCAACTTGTCTTTTTAACTCCTTAGTTTTCTCAGGATTTTCTTTGTAAGTAGGTCGATTGGGTATCAAAAAACCTGGCACCAAGTCAATTTCGTGTTCTATTCCTTGAATAGGAGGTAATCCACAATGGATTTCCTTAGGAAAGACATTTTCATATTCTAGAAATAACTTCGCTAAACATGTAGGAACATGCACATGACTATCCTCATTTGTGAAATAAGTCTCCATAAAAAGAAAGACTTAGACAAATAACTTATCAGTTAAAGAGGGATTTACATCCCTCACAAAAGCATAGAATGAATTACTATAATCATGAGGTAATTCATGTCGAGTCATAAAGATAAAAGGTAGAGGAGTAGGATATGAATATAAGGTTTTAGGCTACTTATCTGGATCCTTGGCCGAATTAATTTAGTTTTGTCCCTTTTAAAACCTTCTGAGGGTTTAATTTTTGCCACCTCTTCAATTTTAGGTAGGATATCATCCATCCCTCTCTACTTGTTGACTTTCATGCATTTTTTAGCTTCAAAAACTTCTAGAGGAGAAAGCAGATTTAAAGCAAACCTTTCCATGTCCTTGGATCATGGTGGTTTTGTTGGTGAAGCCATCATGAATTGATTTCCTGTCAAATTTCAAAGGTCTTGGCAACAAAATATAACTAGCATTTATAGGAGTAACATCACATAAGATAGAATCATGATATTTTCGATATTAAAGTTAATCATTTATTGTTTAGTAACTTTAAGCTCAACACAACCATTTAACAAAATCAATTTATATGGATATGAATTATGAGTAACAGACAATGATAAGGACCTTACTAAGAGATTAGAAACAGTATTAGCACAAGATCCCATCTATAATCGGTAAGCAATTTTTATTCTTCACAAGGCAACAAGTATGGAAGATATTAGAACGTTGTACCTCAGATTCGAACAATTGAGAGTTAAGAAGTCTCAGTAACACGAAGTTATCTTGTGCTTCAAGGTTTCTCTCACCTAATTCATTGATTTTGATCTCTTCATCGACTTCTTCTTCACTTTCATAAAGTGCAAGCATATAACCATAATCATATTCATAATCGTTTTCCTTAATTTTTGTCATCATTTGAACATGAGGACAGTTGGATAGAAAATTGCCTCGTTACTTACAATTAAAACAAGTAGGAGTCTTACAAGAAACTTTATTCAACGAAGTAGATGTTGATTTACTTCAATTTCAGCTGGGTTGTTAGTTTGAGAAAGTCATCCTTTGTTCATTAAGACTATAAGTTGGATTTGAGTACATCTGGGTAGGGTCACGGTGGCCCATCACTAAACCTCTACCTTTGCCGAATCTAGGATTTTCTGAATCATACCCTGGTATTTGATTGCTAAAACCATATGAATGGGTCTTTTTAGCCCTTAAGGTTCTTTAAACAAACCCTGCTTTAACCAATAAGTATCTCATCGACACATGATGTTGAATCTTAACCGATACTTGGAGAATCTCCCTTAGTCTTTCGATAAACCGTTTCTTCACAAATGCATTGTCTTCTCGCATTCCAACCCCTCTCATGGTTATTTTGAGTTCTTTCCAGTACGCATCCGCATATCAATTCTATTTCTTCATATTGTTCAAGCATGAAAATTGTTTCATTAAGTATATGGTTAGAACATGATATAAACGAACTCCAGTCTTGAATCTTTCCCAAGTCGAGATTGGTTTCTTCCCAGCATATGATCTCAATTCTTTGAAGTTTTTCCACCATTCATCTGCATAGTTGGTGAATGAATACTACGCCACCTTTAACTTATCCTTTGTGGATAGTTGTTCAGTTCAAACAAGTTTTCAATTTATTGTCCCAATCAAGATACTTTGCCAGGTTCTGTGCTCCATCAAATCGAGGAATGTCATATTTTATACCTTTGATATCACGAGCAGAATCCAAATTATCACTGGAACCCAAACTAGGTAGTATCCTTCAAGAATGCCTTTTTCTATGTCTTTTAGAGCTTGATGTGATTTCTATCCAAAGTATTTACAGACTCTTCTCCTGAACTTCCATAGCCATGAAAACTGTGGACCATACAGTTTATATCTTCCTTTTTAGTAGATCGTGGTGGAGTTGGAAGTGACAAAACCTCTACATGTCTCGAGAGTATGTACTTCACTCATTAGAGTATTCATAGCAATCGCCAATTGATTTGTATTTATTTCTCCTTATTGATCAAACCAAAAATGTATGAATGGTGAATGTGTTTCCCAACTATCGGTCGCATCCTAAGGGTTTTGATAATCCCTTTGAACATGTGAATTAGGCGTCAATGGTATGTTGTTGGGATCATCAAGAAAAGGTTGAACATTTGGATTGTCCCTCGCCAATCCTGCGAAGTACTGCTAAGAACGATAAAAGGTCAATAGAAAATGTCTCCCCTTTCTCGTTTGTTTAGTAGGTCTCTCACCAAGTGTATAACACTCACAACTCAAAAGGAAAAGGATATGACAAGTGAATCAATATAATGAAAGAAATTTAAGGAAAATAGGTAAACAAGTACAACAGTTTTATTTCAAAAATTTCAAAACAATAAACTCGTGAAATGGATCTGCAAATAGAATGGACTATTTTTTATACAATGAGGAACAAAACTCAATTTTAATGGCTCAAATTTGATCAAAAGAAGAACGCTTCAAATAGGCAACAAAAAGTTTTGAAATTTTAAGTATCTTTTCCTACACCAAATAGGATTCAATACCCAATACCCAATACCCAATCCCTAATCCGTTTATGGATATTTTTTCCCTTGGTTTTTGCTGCCCTTGGCCGAAATATATTCCCCTTTCCTGATCCGATTAGGTTCTGATTAGGATTTTGAGTTTTTTTTTTTCAATCTGCTCTCCAATATAAGTATGATCTGACTTTTCCTTCTTTACACAGATCAAAATCACTTAGAACTCATCAATAAATTAAATTTCCAAATCAATTTACTATCCAAAAGAAAGTAGGAATCGGTTACAAGTTCAATATATGGAAACATTCAATTCACATTCAATTCATCACCCAATTTCATATTCAAACCCTAAATTCCCACAAATTTAAACTCCAAAACCCATGATTTTTAAAACATAAACCCATGGTTTGGAACCCTTAACCACATATTTAAAACCCTAAAAACCCACGGCTTTAAAACCCTAACCTGATTTGAAAAACCCTAGAAAAGCTCACGGTTTACAAACCCAATTCCCATTGTTTTAAAACCCTAGTTGTGGTACCAATTTTGACTTTTCTTTTTGATTCAAAAATCAAGTTGCTTGTATTTTTGAATAAGAAACTATGAAAATTTCCCCTTTATTTAAATTAATTTTGGGGTATTTAAGATAAGAAGGATCAAGAATATGACGCTTATCTAGATAGACTTTTATGATAATATTTGCGCAAGTGTAATCGATAATTAAGGAAGTAATTCAAGATTAACAAAACCAAAGAAAGATTACAGAGAAGTAGTGGATTATAAGTATACGTATTATTAGAAGATTGGACTAAAATATCATATACACATAATCTATATAAGCTCTATAACTACGAACATGGGCATGAAGGAGAAGACGTATAATACTTGTTAACACTCAGACCCTTCGATATCCTTTAAATCTACGATAAAGGTGAAGGTGAATAGTGCTACCAAAGTATTCCAATGCTCAGACCCTTCGATGTCCTTCGACTCAAGATTTGATCCTCCTAATAAGATAGATCAAACAAAGAAATATTAGTATATGATGATGTGAATGTGTTTATCAATTGAAAAATAAAAATTTAAAACATAGTAATCAAAACCCCTGTTAACCCTAGCCAAAATATATTTTCCTTTGATCTGATACAAACTGATATAAATCTCCCTGCAAAGATCATATTTGCGGAATATTTAGAAGCACTCGTCAATTGGTGAATCAAAGCGCCTTTTTTAAATAAAAAAGACACACTCGAATTCAATGATGAACACAACTTGATCTTTAGTGACACAGGGGGTCTGCTCCATGAACCAAGTACACTTGCATGAATTCAACACAAAGAACACAGGTTCTAAGCAGTAAATGAAAAACACAAAATCTAATGGTTAAAAGACTTGAATAAGAAATGAGTTTAAACTCCAAATGTGATGTATTATCTATAAAATATTGTTAAAAGGTGAAGACCATTCCCAGTTATAGGTATAGATTCTGCCACAAGGAAGACAAGATTTGGTTAATTCTAACATAAACCGGAATGACTTATGGCAACTTTAACAAGATAAAACCATATCAAACTAAGCTTCCTAATTTAACCTAAATCATAGCCAAATTTTTGCTAGAAGCATGGCCATATTCTACCATATCTAATCTTATCTGATCTTACTAAATCTAATCTAATCAAATATTACCAAATCTATTAAGATTCAAATTGATTTTCTAAATGGTAAATGCTGCCACAAAATAATCTCCAATTGGGCCAACATGACCTAGATATTCACGGTCCAAAATAAAAGAAAGCTAAAGTAAAAAAGTTGTAAACTGTTGTTGAACCAGCCCAAACCAGCACATTAAATGAAGATCACACCGGTTCTTTTAAGATACATCATTTGTCTTAATCTTCATGGCTTTTATTCTTGGAAACAATAGTGGCATTCATACAACATATCCCCCTTGAGATCATTGAATCTTCATCATAAATCTTGTTTATAAATACATTCAAGGCCTTATCTCTAAGTTTCTTTGTTGTCCAAGTCATAGGACCTTTCAAATCAATTAGAGGATCTCTAACATGACCTTTGAATGTTTGATCAAACCTTGGCATATCTTCATACTTGGAGTTAGCTCTGATATTTGTATCACTATTATTTCTGAGAATTGAATGGGAAGTTGTGAAGTTGTGCGGTATCTGCAAGCCAACTTCTCCAGGAACTGAAGCCACGTCCTTTACTCTTTTTTTTACTTCCTTTAAGGCTGTGAGCATGCAAATTTTGGCCATCACTCGATCTCCCCTAATGGCTGCTATTTCCCAATCAATTGGTTCCCCAATCAAACACCTTATTTGGACCCTACGGTCTGATATGACTTGGTCCGAATAAGGTGTTTGATTGGGGAGCCAAATCTGACCCTACTAAAATTTAGTTTAACCCGGGCCCGTAGGGTCTGAAAATCTTAGACCCATACCCACATGTGATGGGTATAACGAGTTTTAGTTCCTAAATGGGTCTACCTTTATGTTTTTATCTTCATAAAATAAAACATATAGTATTATTTTAAATACAAATAATTCAATTCAATTATGCACGTGAGTTAATTTTTCAAAAAAATACAATCCATATTATTTGTTGATTTGAAAATAAAAATACCAAGACAATATGAAAGTGATTCTGGAATTAGGGTGAAATTAAAAATAGTTAGGGTTATATGGGTCTACGGGTGGGGTTTGGATCTTAATATTATATACACGGACCCAACCCCATTTTAAAAATATGATCACGCTTAATTTAAACTATGCTTAATTTAAACTACTAAATTAATAAAAAAAAATTATAGAGAATGATGCAAATACGATCACACTAGCACGAAAATTGCAATTAGGATGATAACGAGCCTTGGGCGTAATTGGTTTACATTTCTAGTTATCCTTTGATCATCGAGTAATCATTCTATTTTTATGCATTAATCATATATTGTGAAGAACTTATCAACACCTTTCGGGTGAAGATATTTCTCGCCTCTCCTTGGTTATAGTTAGAGTGGGCGATCGGCACCAAACAATAACCCTTACCCTCGGGTCACCCTAGACGATCGGCGTCATAGACTTCCCCAAGAATAGCAATACATATGAAGAACCAATTCAACTAACACAAGATCCTACAAGAAAGAAATATTGGGATATCACAAATATATCTATTAATAACGACTACGAGGATCGGCCATCATATTAATCGTTATTAGTGAGCCACATTGATAATTAGTCAAACTCATTCAAATTCATCTCAAATCTAAGAGATTTCATCAATCAATAATCATAATTAGTTGTCACACCTAATTATAACCTAACATCAACCAACGATAATCACATCGACAAAAGGTCAAAGTATCCTGGGTTTGACCAAAAACCTAGAAAATAATTAACTCATAATCATCAACTAGGTGATCATCCTAGTCTATATAATGCATTATCTACACAAGAAAGCACAAAATATACTTGATAATCAAAGCACAAAATAGAAGAAATCAAATCTCAGAAATTCATACTAGAAATGCTAACCAATTTCTGCCAAGCGTATATTTAGCCTAGATTAGTTAAACCCATAATATATCTACAAGAATCCATGGTAAACATAAGAGAAAAGACGAAGAAATAATAGTGTTTTCAGAGTTTTGGGAGAGAAAAATTGGATAAGATAAAAGTTGAAAGAAAGAAAAGGCTAAAAACAGACCAAATGGTTCAGTCCAAGTCCGTGTCTGCGGGGCTGCAAGGCATGTCCACAGCCAGCAGTGAAGTTATTGACTAAATCCCAATTTTTTTTACCATTGTTGCGGTCCACAAGGAAGGCCTACGGCCCGCAGAGAAGCTTCTATTTTTTCCATGCTCTTCTGTTGAACTGGGATGCGGACCACAAGGCAGGTCTGCGGCTCGTAATGAAGAATCTCCCTCTTTTTCACCTTCTACCAATATAATTGGTCTTCTTCTTCCTATCTTCTAGTTTCTTCATTTTTTTATCTCTTCCAAACTTGACTATTGTAACGAGATCTAAAACACTTTATAAATTAAATAATTAGGATATAAAACACATGAATTCTTCCTAACTCCTTAATTGATAAAATATCAATTTCTTTTCAATTAAGTCCCTAATCTATTACAAAATTAGATTTCAAAGTGTTAAAATAGAATTTAAATTGAGAACATCAAACACCCCATACCTAGACCTTTACTTATCCTCAAGTAAAAATGATCACGGCCTAAGATGGTTCTTAGATTTTCTACCCCATAACATATTCGAAACCTTTCCCTTGAGAATCCTTTTAACCCTAAACATGAGAGACTACCCATCCCCATATTTGTGACTAAAAATATTCTACCCAACAAAATTCCCCCAAAAAATATTGCATTCAAATAAGGTGATCATCATCCAAAAGTAAGGTAAAAAGAAGTTAAATCTACCCAAAAGTTCCCAAAGTGGCAAAATGAGCCTTCAATTTTTTCATTTCTCTCAATTTCTCTCATTTTGCCTAGGAATATGTGTTTAAACTTGAAAGGTTTGGCCAAAACGATAGCTTGAATTGACCTTGTCAAATGAATCATCTCCCAAGGTGGTTTGGAGATTCCATTGATGATATCCACTGTTTGTTTTGAATCTGATTCAAAGATTGCAGGGCCTCTTCTGTTCCCAAACCACTTTAAACCTGCACAAATAGCCAACAACTCAGCGTGAAGAGGTGATTTAACCCGGTGATCAACAGGTGTGGAGGAGGCATAGATTACAGCACCCCTGTCATTTCTAGAGACCAACCCCAGACCTGAAGATTCAGTAGCAAAAGCTGCATCACAGTTAATTTTTATCCCCTCATCCGGTTTATCCCAAGCTATAGTAATTATTTTAGATCTTTTCCTCTTAACCGACGAGGGGATTAACCCATGGGAAATCAGTGCAGTATCCGACTCTCTAAAATGAAACTGATTATGAACTGAGTATAGAACTAGGGATAACCCCCTGATCCTAGCCCATATATCCTGCATTGTAAACCTCTTATTTTCCTTAATCAGCCTATTCCTAGCCTTCCACAATTCCCATAATATTATCATTGGCAAGTTAGTTAGAATGGATCGTCTGAGACTAGAGATAGCTTCTAAATTCCAGTAATAATGCAGCCTGTCAGAAATTGTATAGAAAGTTCCAGTTGGTAGAATCATGATATCATCAAAATGATTCCAAATCTGAG
>JAULKK010290580.1:0-13410 GCA_032355705.1 Rubia peregrina
TAGAAGGCTTGGAAGTATAAGTCAATTGCCCCCAAGACTCCGTAATTCATACTTAATCCCATTTTAGTGATTGTATGTTTGTTAGTTTAACTTGTCTTTAAATTCATAACTTAGGAAAACCCAAACAAAACCCCCCTCTTTATTTGCTTTTATATGTATGTATATCTATATATCTAGCATAGTATTTAGCATTGTATGAGCAAACACTTAGGAATATTCCTTGTCTTTGTGGACGACCCCGACTTGCCCTTATCTAGCTAGTTGTAGTTAAGAACAAAAAAGGCTTAAAAATAGTATCTTTGAGAGGTACGGTGACGACCTCCCAAATTGCATGTTTAGGAAATTAGGTAGGAGCTTGATGGTGGTTTCTGGAATTATTTTTAAGGGAAAGTTTTGACTGTTGTGTAGTTGGATTGAGGTCGTGATTAGAACTGTTAGTGTATTGTTAGATTGTGTGTGCTGTTTGTTCTTTTTCTATTGAGATGTCGAGACGGAGACTATGCCTGAGTGTTCCCTTTATGGGATTACAAGCACTCCGTCCAGAATGCGAGGATATGTGGGAGCGTCTTGTGGGATGCCCTATCCTAGAGACACAGTTTACAGATAAGAAGGTCCTTAAGGACTTCCAACTTTACAAACATGTCAAGGTTATCTTGACGAAGATCGGTTTGGAGGGCTTTGTGGAGAAGTATGCCCCAACCTATTCTAGGTATACCGTAGAGTTCCTTGCTACTATCAATCAAGGAACCAATAGGAGGGACGACAAGGTTGCGAGGTTCCACCTGGGGGATTTGGCTCGTTCTATGACCTACCAGGAGACTGATGTGAGCATTGGGTGGAAGTACGCGACAAAAGTGCCTCGCAGCAATAAGGATTGCTTAGGATTTGAGGTTGGATCATTCTAGCATACTTTCACCCAACAACCGCAGAGGAAGGCAAGCTAGAATAGTGACATAGTGCATCCGGGGCTGAGGTATGTGGCAATATTGCTGACTACAATAATGCTTGGCCATGGATAGGCCACCACTTTTACTCATGAGGACTGCAGGATGTTGTGGTCAATCTGCATGGGGCAGGCCAACCCTGAGATAGTGGGATACTTTGTTTACCAGTGTACTTGGGTACCCACAAGGGAGGGGGAAAGATAGCAGTTCAGGGGTATGATATCACTCCTGGTTGTTCATTTTAGCCTCTCGCTGGATGATGACACGAGGGAGAACCTGAACACCACCTACACTCTCACCTTATGAGCCATAGTGGAAACGAGGATGATTTTATAAGGATAGATGTGTCTACTGGCACTACAAAGGTGCCAAATTCATGAGGCTTCCACAGGCTGAGAGGACCAAGCTCAGGCTGTGGTTCATGATTCAGCAACTCATTATAGAGCCGGGCCAGGGTATATGAGTAGTCATGAGAGGTGCCCACGAGGAATAAGATAATGAGCATGACAAGGAGAATGATAAGGAGGATAGAGACAACATAGTTCCCATTAACGAGGACCTGGTCCATCCACAGCCGATACAGCCTCCCCCATTAAACCATCAGCTTATATTTCCACCTCCTGTACACAATCTGATGTATACCTGACTCACAAAATTTAAGTTGCTGGCCTTTAGGCCCAACCCAAGACTCGGCCACGGACTGAGAAAGATGGAGTCATGTCCAAGAAGACTTAGCCATTAACCAAGAAAGGTGGAGTCACCCCCAAGACTCAGCCACGAACCAGGATTATAGTAACCACGATGCAACCAACAATCTGGATGCCTAGCAATGCGGATCCATGATTGCAGCCTACTATAAATACATGGAGAGAAATAATGGCTCATGTAAGTGTGACTAAACTGAGAAATATTAATTCTCTTAAGAAATGAACTAACTTGATCGTTAGAACTCTTTCCCCGGAATCACTTTTGGGACCTGCCTTGCAGGTTCACACTTATTGTACGATGAACATCATCCATCTTGCTTGATCAGGGATACCACATCATTGGTGTTGACTATGGGGATGAAGAAATTTTTTCTTCTCTAAGTCCTTTGTCCTTTTAGTTTTCACCATAGTGAGAGAAGCCAGAATCATTATACACAAGAACAGACAACTTGGGTGTAACTAGAATATGCATCCCAGTCAAAATCAAGAATATGTTCCCAGTAAAGAATGAGAGCACACCAAAGAAAATACACATGGCAATGAAGAGGAAGTCAAATCTCCCAATGTAAATTAACAAAAGGAGATGAGAGCTTTCACAGATTTCTTAGAATCGAATAGGGAGTATATGTATAACTAGTTCCTAGCCACTATCAAGAAGAAATCCCCAAAAAGAAACAAAAAAGTAAGTCAAAGGCATGAGAGCCTTAAATACAAAGAAGAATTAAGGGATATAGTGGCAGAGGATGATACAGACCAGTCACCGTTAGCACCACATCTTTGTCATTTAAAAATGCCAAAAGATTTCAAACTACCGCTGCATGTGAAAATTTATGATGGGACAACAGAAACCAAGGAATTCTTACATCCTTTTAGAAACAATATGCAATTTTACGATGCGGAAATTGAACTTGTCTGCAAAGATTTCCCTATTTTCTTATCTAGAACAACGATTACATGGTATGACGACCTACCAACTGAAAGTATTCGGTCTTGGGTACATTTATCAGACTTGTTTTTAGGATGCTTTTATCAGAAGTAGATGTTTAGCTAGCCTTGCGAGGTGACGAAAGCCTCGTAGATTACCACCATTGGTTCGTTACAAAAATCTTGCAAGTTCGCAATCTATCATTCCAATCATCATTAAGCGCATTCACTGGATGCATGTGATCAACAAAGATTTACACGGAACTCACAAAAACATGCCCGATAATCTGAGAGAATTGCAAAAAATGATTGAAAAGAATATGTAGACTGAAGAAGCAAACAACCAGGAGATAGAGCGTGAGCAAGGTGAAAAGGATAATGGAAGATCCACAGAGCGGTTTTGTAAGAAAGGGAAAATGGAATATCCCTTTCAAAGGAAAAGAATCAGGGGAGCAAATGACACCATTTCCAGAAACTCCTTTGACGAAGTAGTGAAAGGAAATTTGGGAGGGAAATAGGGAGTTGTTTCGTGAACCTATGCCAATGATTGTACCACCAGAGAAACACTATAGTAATTACTATTGTGAATTTCACAAGGAACACAGACACGACATCGAATACTGCAGAGACTTGAAAAGGCAAATGGAGAAGAATTTGTAAAATTGGTAATTTGAGCCAATACAGAAAGAAGGATGAAGGTTATTGTTAGAGCGAAGCCAACAAAGCGGAAAACTCTATGGAAAAAAATTAAGGTGCAGTAAATACGCTGAGCAAGAATCAGAAAATGACAGCAGCGGTAGACTATGAAGCAGACTTGGCAAACAATGCCCTAGAGAAAGTAATTCTATCGAATCATGGATTAACCCAAGCTTTGTCTAACAATGCCTGGAAAGCTAAGGCTAGATACTCCCCACTACAAGAACCTACTAATAAAAGACTTCACAACGATGAGAAAATGCCGTTTAGTGAAAAATATTCGATTCCCAATGCTTCACCTAGTAATGACCCGATGGTCATTATCTCTAAGATTAGAAACACCATTGTTCACAGGGTATTCATGGATGATGGGAGCGCAGTCAAAATTCTATTCGTTGATTGCTTTGATAAATTGGGATTCAAGTGAACTTATTTGAAGAAGTCTACATATTTTTCGTAGGCATTACCAGACGAGCGGAGACACCTTTGGATAATATACAACTGCCTGTTACTATAGGTTAGAATGACAAAAATTGCACCATCATGTGTGACTTTGTTGTCATGGATGCACAAAGCCCATTCAACGTCATCATTGGTAAGCCATTGTATGAATACAACAAAAATGATATGGTTCCCATATCACTTGGTGATGAAGTTCCCAACTTTAGCAGGAATCGCAATGATAAGAGAAAATCAACACACATCTAAGTAGTGCATGGTTATCCCGATGAGAGCATGAAGAAATGTTGAACAAACAAAAATGGCCAGCACCATATCAGATAACAGCTTACTCAAGAAAGCGGAACCTCACGTGGACCTCAGGGAGGAAACTAAAATTGTCTTTCTTGACAATGTAGACACTTCCAAATGCGTCAAGATATGAAAATATCTTCCAAGCGAAGTGAAAGAAAAAGTGATGAAAATTCAGTGAAGTCACAAAGATACATTCGCATGGACTGTGCAGAACATGGGAGGAGTCAGTCCAAACATTGCCACCCACTCTTTAAATATCAACGATTTGATTAAGCTAATTAAGAAAAAACAACAAAGTTTTTCTAGTGATATACATGAAGCGATTGAAAAAAGGTTAGAGCATTGATTTATGTCGGCATCCTGAAGGAAGTAATTTATCCGGAGTTGTTAGCAAACCCAGTGATGGTAAAAAGGTGGATGCAGGATGAAAGATGTGCATAAACTTAAAAAATATAAGCAAAACATGTCAAAAAGATTGCTATCCATTACCTAAAATTGACCATTTGGTGGAAGCAATATCAGGCTACAAAGCATTAGTATTCTTGGATGCGTACAAAGGATACCACCAAATACTGATGAACCTAGAAGATGCAGAAAAGACAACTTTTATAACAGCTTTGGAGTATTTTGCTACATGAAGATGCCGTTAGGCCTAAAGAATACTAGCAAAACATATCAAAGAGTAGTCGATACTGCATTTTGCAATCAAATAGGACTAAATGTTGAAGTATATGTTGAGGACATGGTGATTAAAAGAAAAAGGCTATGTCAGTTCACGCAGGACTTAAAAGAGACCCTAGATACACTAAGTGCGATTGGCATGAAACTCAACCCTAAGAAATGAATAATTAGAGTGGGCGCAAGAGATTTTTTAGGGTATAAAATATCCTCAAAAGTAATTAAAGGTAACCCGTAAAAGATACAAGCAATAATTGACCTCCCTTAAGCACGTACCATGCCAGCTAGCACGGCCATGCATAACCCCTTTTTATGAGCCGTTAGGTGCAACATAGCCCGTGTCACCCCAATCCTTTGTGAGGCTAAGTATGGACACAGACCGTGCCCTTTTACACGGCCTGTGTCGTTTCAACTCTAAATATGAGAGCACCAGCCTACGAGGTGAGAAGAACGACATGGATGCACCACCATTTTGGTCCGAAAAACAACTCCCAACCGATGGTCTACAAGAATTCACAATGCTCACACCGTCTAACTGATCAAATAGTGCTTTCCTGCCGAAGGCCCGAGCCAAGCGACACAGGCACACACTTCAGAGGTTTAATAAGGAGATAGCTAGCACTGGCCGGTATGGCATGCGCTAGACACAACTAGAACAACCTTTTCCATCCCTTGCCAGCACGGCCATGTCAAGAAACACGAGCCATGCTAGCCCCCATCTGGCACGATCATGCCCGACTACACATCCCGTACCATTTGTGGCTGGTAGGTTTTTTTTGCCTCTTTCAAGGCCCAATCCCGAACTACTATATATAGCAACCTATATCTACTAGGGTTCAAGTTTATGCTCATTTTTATTTCCTAAGAGTAGGTAGAGAGAGAAAGGGTTCCATCATTCTCTCGAATTTCTTTTCTTCTCTTGTTTTTCCTAAGGGCATTGAATCCAATGAAATATGTGGGTTCAATTATTAGAGAATAGTCAATTAATTTGGGGTTTGTATTTGCATTCATGATTTGGTGTTTGTTTTGGGAGATTCTATAGATCTATATTTCCTATTTTGCTTATGAATATTATTTAGCTTGTTCTTCATATTCTTGTTAATTGCATGATTGTCACATACCGTAGTCTATATTCATGTTGGCGCACTTATTTGATTTCCCCTGGTGAGGGAAACCTGGATGTATGTGGGTAACGATAGTCTAGGACTGTATATGTGTGTGTATATGGGTCACCGATTCAACGTAACGATCGACAATACACTAGTCTTAGCCGATGACTTAGCTCAAACGGTTGCATATAGAGATAACGTTAGTAGCAAACTAGGGTTAGAACATTTCGAAGTCTTAGAGCCATCCATAGGATGCCTATCCCTTTACCTCTGTATGCCTAAAGCATTCTCAATGGTTTGCCTTAGGTGCACACATTCGTTCATGTCGTGATCGTGATCTCCATGATAGTCGTAGAACAATAACCTATCCCACTTGTGTGAGCTCATTTTCTTCTTTCTCACGGGCTCCAATATGTTTTGGATGACATCATGGAGAAAATCTCCTTCAACATTTTTATGAGTGGTGTGAACTTGTGATCCAGGTTCAGTCTGCTGGGATGATGGCTGGCTCCGAAATTTTTTTGGATTTTTCCTTGCTATTTTCACTCCTGTGCCGCTTGAACTGCTCTTCATTCCTTCTTCTGTTGGCATGGTCTACCCTACTAAAGTTTCCCACTCTTCTCATTAACTCATCAACTGTTGTTGGCGGGTTGAGAGTGCAGTCTCTCAACTGCAGCCCATGTCTCAAATCTCTAAAAAATGTGTTTAGCAGGAACTGGCTGCTCCTTTCCACCACTTGGTTGGCCTCCTCATTGAATATCTCCCAGTACTCAGACAGAGTCTCCCTGACTTTTGTCTGAATGCCAACAGCTCCGATCTGGTTTTTTAGATTTTCCTTCTCTGCATGAAATGTGCCAGGAAGTTATTCTCCAACTGAGTGAAGGTGTCAGTGACCTCATTTTCTAGGTTCTTGAACCAAATCCTCGCTGCCGCTGTGAGGGTGGTCCCAAATACCTTATAGCATATTCCTTGTGGGATCGCAAATGTGGCCATGCTAGTGAAGAATTTATGCAAATGGTCTTCCGAGTCTGTCTCACCATTGTACTGCCCCAGGTTGGGGGGTATTTTGTAGCATGGGATCTGCTGTATGCATTTGGATCCTCTTAGTGAAAGAGGTTCCCCCACCTCTCCGGGCGGTACCTTTTCTTTCTCAGGTTTCATTCAATTCTTCTCCCCCTTTTGGTGTAAGGGGTGATACGTTGCAATAATCATCAGCCACCGCCCGACAGTGTTCTGCTCTCTCTGACACAGGCTTCTTTAGGGACAATACTATAGTTTTCTTACTTCTTGTCATGCTACGGTTACATTCCCCTTCTCATCCATTGCTATGAGAGCTGGATTCCTGGTCTCTTGGCTCAAGAAAGAGCTTAACCAGTGTCGTGTTTAGCCTTTGTTCACCCTAGCTCTCCGCCTTCCTGGATTTTTCTCAGTCCTCCATCTCTTTCAGTTTTCTCATCAGTTCCTTCCGCGAGGTCATGATGTCCTACAAGATATCTGATTTGTCAGCAAAGTTGATGGTGTTCTAAAGCCAGTTTCTTTCTCCCGTCAGCTTGAGAGCGGGTTCTTCCTCCGAGGGTGTGATGTCCTTCACCCAGACATTGTTAACTCGATCTCAAACTGCTGGTTGTGTTTCTGTAGTATTTTTTTAGCAGCGCGGATGCTATGAACAAAATAATCCCCATAGACGACACCAATATTAAGTCTATATTTGGTAGTAGACTTTATCATGATCCAAATTCCTTTAGCTTGATAGAAAACATACAAGACATAAAAACAAGGGATAGGCAGGCCATCGCAGAGCCGTGCATGCTCTGACGATCAAGCCAGTCGAGAGAGCTATTCTGGGGTTTCTATGGAAACGTGTCTGAGAAGTAGGATCAGTGATCATACCTTTTTTGCGTTTCACCCTAGGTATATAAGTTGGTGGCTTGATGTTACTAGAGATATCCATCATTCTTTGTCCGTTGGTTCCTTGTGTCAGTCCCACATTCTCTATCAAAAGAGGAATTGGGTCATCTGGGCCCTGGATCATGTTTGGGCCTTTTAGTCCATGCCTTATTACTACCAATCTCAGAGCTTTCATTTCTCGTAGAGATATAAGCTTAAGCTTACACCCTACAACTTTGATGAATAATCCTGCCTTGATAAGTTTTAGTACGGAAAATTTCTCAAATAGATGAAGGTTGATTTCAACAACAGAAAAATCCAGTCCAAAGAGCACCTCCTCAACGTTCAAGAAAACATGATTCAAAAATATTTTCTGCAATTACAAATAATAAGTCTAGAACTCAATTTTAGAAATGGAAGCGAGCGTACCTCGAGAAAACCGACTCTAGTCTAAGGTTTGAGTAGCAAGAGCTTCATTTTGAGAGTTTTTTAGCTCCTTTGTTGGTTGGCTATTTGGAAAGCAAGCCGGCACGGATTTCAAGCTCTATCCTTCAACGAGCCTTCTTCAGTATGGATTAATTTGAGAAGCCAGAGCTTTCTTTCTTGAGAGCTATTTTGAGCCCTTTTTGTTGGTTAGGAATTTTAAGAGTATGTATCGACACTAACTTTAAGCTCTATCCTCTGACGAGCTGCCGCCTGCCGCTAAGAAATGAAGCAATTCAGGAAAAATGAACTTTTTCATCGAACAACCACCAAGAAATGAATGGGTTAGAGTTTTCTTGAATAAATAATGAATGAACGATGGGTAAATAGGAAATTTCACATTTTATGCATTTTTTTAATCAGGAGGACATTTCGGTCATCTCTAGTCAATCCGGCGAAAATTGATGTTGACCAACTTTTCAGACAAGACCAAAGTAAAAAAGATTTGGGGATTGTTTATGCACTTTTCAAGAACTGAGTTTCATTTTAGCACTCATTTTCTGAGTTTAATTTATCAATGTTGTCTACCATAGAACTATTGTTTATTTTCCTCTATATATAAGTTTAAGAGTTCATTTTTTGTGAGACTGTCTTTTGTTTAGATCAATGGAAAATTACAAATAAAGAAACACAAATTACGAAGTTCTTAAATTTGAGGGTCAAAATAATAATAATTTTTTTTACTCAAGGTCAATTTTAAAAGACATGGTGAAGTTTAAGGTTGAATTGCAAATACTGAAAAAAGGAAAACGTTAGATTTTTCTTCTCTTTTTCGTTGATGAACAATAATCGATGATGTTGCAATGGGAGAGAGAGCATTCGGTGAAAGCGGAAAAAGCCCAAAAGTGTGCACCTTCAACGATGATCTACAGAGGATTAACATGTTATTTCAAATTCCCCAACCTGATTGGCTATCATTTTAGGAGATACTATCACAACGGGACAAAGATAGGAGTAGGATGTATGTAAATTAAGGTAGACATAGAAGATGAGAGTGTAATTCCACTCTTTTTTATTTGATAAAAATATTTTTTTTCCAGTGTTTAATTTATTTTTATTATTATATTGGAATGTTAAGACGGGTTTTTGTTCTTATCTAAAAGATATTTAGCCACTAATGGAGTTGAAAGAAAGGTTAACACAGAGCGGCAAGAGCCAGTGGAGAGCAACAAATTCAGTAGATATACCAACTACAAGCAAACGTGAAAGTAGTCCAAGTTGTTGGTGTAACGCCGGTCGGTCTGGAAGGTGATGTCGGGTTCTAGAATAATCTGGAAGTTCATAAGATTCAGTTCAGTTTCGAGATGATGATACACTTACTTGTTACTTAGTCCCCATAGAATCTATTTGGGCCAGTTTAAATAGGCATATTCTTCACTTAGCCTTATCAAACATTCATTTAATTTGGAAGGTCTCTGGACAGGTGACATGTCCATAAACTATGGAGTGGTCAGGAACATTATTGGAAATGAAAAAATTGGGCAAGGATATTAATGTGGGTTGAGTTATAAAAATTTTTGGGGCAG
Source organism: Rubia peregrina (assembly GCA_032355705.1). Classification (NCBI taxonomy): domain Eukaryota; kingdom Viridiplantae; phylum Streptophyta; class Magnoliopsida; order Gentianales; family Rubiaceae; genus Rubia; species Rubia peregrina. The sequence continues at coordinate 9,708 of JAULKK010290580.1, forward strand.
GTTATAATACAAAAATTGCTGATTCTCCTTCTTCTTCGTCATTGTTCTTATTCTCCAGCGGTACTGCCGTTTATTCACTCCAATTCACAGATCAAATCCCAAATCCTTCTCCTGTGATCTTTACTTTTCAACTCCACTCCGATGAAACTTCTAACCTTCATTCCTCTGATCGGTTGGTCGATCTCCAATCTCCAATTCAACTTACAAGAAGTTCAAATCCTCAATGACTAAGTATTAATCGAAATCAAAATCATTAAACTTAACGTAGCATATGCACATGAGAAATAAAAAAATAAATTTTAGTTCTATTCTAACAAAATTTAGTTCGAATAGAAGGAAATTTCACCTTTAGAGATCTGACTATTCTGAACTATCTCAACAAGGTAACTATTGTAATTACAAGCCTTTTGTTGTATAATTTGACATGAATGAAATTTCTGAAGAAGTGAATGTGTGAATTTAACTTCTATGAACATGTAAAAAACACATGACAAAAATTAGCAAAACAAACTAAATGCTGCTAATACTTTTAATATAGTATATGCATTTGTTAACTTAAACTATGTATTGATTGTATTAAAACACACATTTGATTTAAAACCGTGAATATGCATATAAACTTATTTTTCCAGAAGGTAGTGTATAAGATAGATTATGAATCAATTCTGTTTTGTTAAAATATGTATAAGTTATAACTTAGTATTTCTTAAAGCATATTGAAATAGTATCGAAGAACTCACAACTTCAAAGACAAATGCCATTGAGAAATCCGCCACAAGTATCCAAACCAACTCAACGATAATTTGTCACCATAGGTACATGATCCATCCCTAGTAAAGACAAAAGGTACGGTTTGATTAGCCGCCACCGAATCCAATAAGTTTTGAGTCAGGTTGAATGTTGAAGTCAGGTTTGGAGAAGAAAAAGCAAAAGCCACAGAAGAAGACTACTTAATTTGGCACAAACCCCCTGCTATAAATCCACTATAAAAGTAATACTACTTTCCTTACACATTTTATTTATTAACCTTAATTATGTATCTGTTATAATTAAGTTTAGTTAATTGTATTACACAACTGAGTAACATAGATAAGATGTTGTATAAGTTGGCTTATGATTAGAACTTTTTAACCTATATCTTGTGTTTACTTCACATAATTCATTAATAAGAGCAGTCAATACCATGTCCTACATTAGAAACTGTATTACTTGGCTTACAACTAGATTTTCTTTACCTATACATTGCATTTGTTTCAAATAATTTCCGTTAGGTGAAATACTCAATTGCGTACCGTAGATTAGAAAACAGTACTTCTTGGCTCGCAACTATAATTTCTTAGAGAAATTCATGCATTTTTACCTATAAATTTATTATTTTATTCCATTCAAATGGGTAACATAATCAAAAACCAAGATTAATTTGCATACATGTGGAACTTTTTAATATACACACCACACTTGTTAAACTAAATCATGTATTTATTTCACACAACACTTAAGACAAAACAAAATATGAGTTCATCTTTATTCCTTCATTAAATTATTCAGGCACAACAGAATACAAGTAATACATAATCAATCTTGCACCAATCAATCCATAAATAATCTGATTACAATGTAAAAATTTGAAAACATCCAAAATTGTACCAAAACATTTCCAGCATCTTCAAACAATTATTTAGATGTCAAACATATAGATAATTAATTTTCTCATTTCCAAGATTGCCTACTTAAGTCGCGGGGTGGGGCGTTCGGCCTTATTTTGCAAAGCCGCAGGTGATTTGCTTGCTTAAGTCACGAGGTGAGGTGTTTGGCCATATTTTGCATAGCCACAGGTGATTTACCTGATTAAGTCGCGAGGTGGGTATGATGTGTTGTCTCCTAAAAGAAAGCTTTATTCATGTATATACATTCACGATCATTCGTGTTGCTGTCCCCGATGATATCGAAATCTTGTACAATATGCCCATTTTGGAACCCTAGGTCTACACATGGTATTTTTTAAGGTTTGTTATGTGCCACATTTTGAGAACATGTGACTCATCCATCAGATCAAGGGAGTAGCTGTTGGATTTGTAGGCTTCTGAGATCTTGTACGGTCCTTCCCAAGCAGGGCAGTGTTTCTCTATATATTTGGCAAGCTGACCTCATTGTCCTTAGGAATAGGTCTCCTACCTTGAAGGTGGTTGTGCGAGCCTTGTTGTTGTAAGACTTTGTGATTATTTTCTTGTACTTAGCTTCCTTGATGCTCTCTATTTGTCATCGATCTTCAAGGATATCTAAATTTTCTCTCATGTCATCTTGATTTCCTTCTTCATTGTATTCCATGGTTCTCGGCTAGGAATTCCTACATCCGCTTGAATGATTTCTTTGTGGCCATAGGCCAAGTGGAACGGTGCTTTTGAAGTATAAGTCCTAGGGGTTGTTTGGTATGCCATAAGACAGTAGGTAGCTCTTCTACCCAACCTGGCTGTTTCCCTTCGAGTCACTTCTATATACCTAGGACAATGGTCATGTTTGTGACTTTCACTTGTCCATTAGCTTAAGGGTGTTCCACCGAGGTAACTTCTGACTTATGTTCAAGTCCTGGCACCACTCATTGAACATTGCACTTGAAAATTGTTTCCCCATTGTCCGACATTGAGATAAACTGCCATTATGTTCGAGATTCATACAATGAAGGCTTTATAGATCCTCTCCATGTCTTTTCCCATTCATAGCTAGCAGATGGATTCACTAAGCTCTTATTCCCTATTGTTGCTCAACCTCTCCTCTCCAAGATGGATTTTTCCCCATAAAAACCTCATTGACCCGCCCCTGCCAGGTGTCACTAATAAATAACCTTTTCACAGGAGATCTACTAATCCGAGAGGAGAGCGTGAGTCAAATAGAATTTTTTTAATTCTGCTACCGAAAAGAGGTAGGCAGTGGTAAGTACCGGGATCATCCACAGAGATGTTAGGAATCTAATAACCAACTACACACAGCTGCGATCAAGTCCTCAATCCGATCACGTGTTTGGAATAATCAGTGTTGGTAAAACAGGCATTGGGGCGGGGTGGTTGCTAACAACTACTAACATGAAATTAATCACGAGAATAAACTATATAAACTAGCACTTGGGGAATATTTGTGTAGCATGATTAACATTTTTTTGATCCTCAATTTCATCACATACAAGAACTACGAACCTATTGTAGTGTTTGTGACATGGGGTGTGGTCAATGGCCAACACTTCCCCATACTTGTCACATAGGGTGCACATGTAATCTTCCATGAGCACCGCCTCTGTAATTAGCGGAGTGCAAAAAAGATCCTGCTTGTTATGCAGATCTGAATCTCCCCCGTGCTACTACGTCCTGGGTATTAGACCATGAATGCTTCTCCCTAGACCTAAAAAGGCACAAGGGGGATAAAACACCTTATCGATAGCTCTAGGGGTTACAAAACTAACCCTAGTTTGCTACTTTAACTATCTCTACCCGTAACCCCTTGGACTAACTCTCCGGCTTACTAGTGTATGGTCAATCATAACGTTGACTCGGCAACCCACTTGCACACACCCACACGGTTCTGGACTATCGTTACCCCAAGCACATCTAGGTTTCCTTCCTCGGGGGTATAAATAATTGCATCAACATGAAAGTAGACTATGGTGTTTGCTAACTTACTATGACAATCATGCAATTAACAAGAACATGAA
>JAULKK010290601.1:0-13409 GCA_032355705.1 Rubia peregrina
GGTCAACCCACAAACCCAACCCGTTCAACCCATATTTTTCAACTACCCATTTGACCCATTACCCATTTTACCCATACTCATACAGGTTTAAAGTTAGATGACCCGCTTGACCCGCGGGTTATGGGTCAATTTTGCCACCCCTAGATATCGTGATGGATTTTGGCCGGAATCCATGATGAAGAACACCATGAAAAATGGTGGTCATCAATTCAAATATGAAATCATCGGGGAGAGAGTAATAAGCAATGCAATAGTACACCAATTTTTGGCCCAAATTAGGATGCGTATGAGTGACTGTTTGACCCGAATGAGGATCCATAAAATTTTCACATTAACTAGTTTTATGTTAGTTTTTTTTCTTTTCATATGATTCATTGATCTACACAAATCAATGCCCATGATTTGTTCTCGCATAAGTGGGTGTTCTCACCTAAGATGAGTGTTTTCACATGATCTCAATTCTATCTATGTATATATATATATATATATCTAGGCTATTATCCACCTTATATGCATAAGCCCTTAGGAAAATTCTTCTTCTTCGTGGACGACCCCGATTTGTAAGTATATACTTAATTTTATTTAGGAAGCACTTTAAGTCTTATAAATTAATATTTTGAGAGGTACGGAATTGACTTCCCAGTAGGGTTGAGGTGGAACTCTCCCTCGATTGTACCCTTGGTTGTCATCGTGCCATCAGAAATTTGGGTGGTCATGATATCGGAGGTTAAACGGGTTTGCATAAGGGCTTTGGTGATCTCCACCTTGGTTCCCTCAAAAACCTTCCTACTACCCTCTACCAAACTGTCTATTATTCCTTGAAATCCAAAGCCTTTACCTCCTCAAAGTCCTTCACAAGTTGTGGGCACACTTTCACATGTTGAGTCCTCCCCCTCATGAATTCCTTCATCATTGAACTGTCACTCCTTCATCATAGAGGAGTGAGTATATTCCTCCGGTGTCTTTACCCGTGATCCTCTCCTAAACTGTCATGTACCATTTGTCATCTCCTCGAATAAAGCCATACTGTCCTTGGGGCTATTATTTTCTATCGAACCATCTCATGCGGTATTCACCATCTGCATATTTCATCAAACATGCCCTCAAAGAAATAGTACATGAGATATCCCTCCTTAAACGTATGATAAAGACAGCTTGCTAACAAACATTGGAAACTATTCCTTCAATCCGGCAGACTTTGAAGCTGGGAAATACTTCTCAAGGAACCTACACTTTATATCCACCCATAAGGTGATACAGCTCGGCGGGAGGTAGTAAAGCCAATCCTTAGCCGCATCTCTCAGCAAGAAGGGAAAAGACCTTAAATCAAAGTCCTCCTCCGACAACCCCGGTGGTTTCATATTGGTGCAAACCAAACCAAACTCCGAGAGGTGTTTGTTGGGATCCTACCCAGCCATCTCATGAAATGTTGGCAAATACTATACCATGCCACACTTGAGCTTGCAAGTAACATTGGGAGGTAAGGGCGAGAAGACACTACAAGGGGGTTGATTCTCCAAATTTTGAGCCATCAACTCCCTCAGTGTTTGTTTTTTTAGCCATAGTTCATCTCTCTACTTCTACAAAAAAAAAGTTAGTCCTTGCGTGTCACGGGTTACCCTCTCAAGGGATTAACCGTGTGACCTAGTCGTGCAAGAGTGTCACAACTACCGCCTGGTTTCCATGCACGTTGTACTCAACTTGATTTCTCCCGGCACACCATGCTTTTAGAGGGGTGTGGACGAGTATGCAGCAGAAATACACACACGAGTTAGATTGGGAACAAGACTTCACAAAAAAGAAACACGAAAGTGATATAAGTCCCGACAACTAGAGGGAAAATGCTCATTTTCAATATATTTCAAAAGGTTAATTGGATGTGGGTAGCTCTTTACTCCACATATATGATGTACGGAAGTAAGCCTAGACCTCCAAGAAACTAACTAAGCTAAGCTATTAGCCAACTTATTACAAGAAAAAAAAGAAGACTTTTGGGATAAGGAGCTTGGGAAAATTCAACTTCGGCTGTCACTCAACACTTAGTGTGCTAGCCTGGCGAGCGACCAGGCGTTGGGCATGAACGACTCGGGAATTGTGCACAGCGCATCGCATGCATTGTACACAGCGCATCGCAAGCACAAAGGGGAACATCACGGGATGAGAGCGGTTACGTGGGCGACACTGGATGAGCGGCACGGGACTTCAGCATATTTGTGGCGTGCATGCAGGCATGGGGTTGCATTGAGGTTGGGTGATAAGCCCGACCCCGTAACATTCTTCCCCACATGATTCGGAAAATATCCCCAAAGCCATAAATTCTCCAAGGTGCTTCGCTACCCACACTCTTCTTGTACACTTCTACCTCAAGAAAGAGGTTGATTCATTCACTGGTGCTGGTGTACTTTCATGTAACCGTGGTCCTCGGCTTCTGTTCTATTTTGAGCTGGCTTGATTTGATAGCACCCACTCCTTGATCGACGACCAAAGGAATGTCCAACTCTTGATGCTGTCCAATACGCATCATGATATATTCATGTTTCTGCTTCCTACCTTGTGGAACAACAAGGGGTTGCTGATGTGAATGATGACTCGTCTTTCCTCGTCGATATTTACAAGGTTCGGCTTGTTATAACAACTCAAAATGGAAAGTTTGATAGGGCGCTCAAGTCGGCACATACATCTTTAGAATCCAAATCTTCTTGGTAACCGATGAACGCTTCTTATTCTTCTTGCTAAGAAATATTCATCTCGAAGCTGGGGAGAGACCCACAACATGCTCGATCTTCATACCTAATTCACAAAGCTCATCGGATCTATCAGGCAAACCCATTGCTGGTGTAGGCCCTTCTGACCCTTCAGTGCCTAAGATGTAAAGGCAGTTTCCAAATGGGTAAACGATATCTCTCAAGAAATCCATGCTGAGGAATAACCTGAAGTCATCCATTTTAACAACATGAAAATCCATTATAGTCTCTATGGTGCTAAACTTGAAACATCTCCTAGTAACACCTAGCACTGGTTGGGCTTCACTGTTAATGGTCTCCATCCTGCCCATAGCTTTCTCCGAATTGAACCCCAATCTTGTTACCTTGGCTTTGGAGACATAAACATGGCTAGCTCCAGTGTCGACCATCGCTCGGATGGGTTTCTAATTACGTGCATATCCATATGCATCAATTATCCATCATCATGTTTCATTGGTTTCACATGGACAATCTCAGGTTTGTCGAGTTTAGGTGCAGCCTTCTCTACTCTTCTTGACTGAGCCACAGCTCCCTTTGCTTAAACAGTAGCAACCACTCGATCTCGGGCTCCATTAACGGATTCAACCGTTATGGCTCTATTGATCCCACCATTGAATTACTCTGCAGATTTAATGCCCCCATAGAGCATAGTTCTTCCTCTTCGGGCCCAGACTCTTCAGCCGACTGCTCCTGAACTACCTCACTCAGTGCATCCCTGATTTGTCTCGAGTCTTTGAGCAACATAGCAGTTATCCTCTGCCCTGTTATACAATCAACAAGGGCGTGATTTCCTTCACACGTCCCGCATACAAGTTTTGCCTTCCTGTTCTGATATCCTCCCCACCTTGGTTTGGACCCGACTGAACTAGCCACACTTGCACTGGGGCTTCCCCGATTTCTTCCCACACCCAAATTGGGCCTAAAGCTACTTCCACTGCTCGAACTAGGTCTAAAGTTACTTCCCACCTTGGAAGAACTCACACTCTCACCCGCCCCATTTCCCTCCTTGGCAACAATAGAACCGTTCACCTCCGTACTAACTCTCTGCGATCCCCTGCCCCCCAGTCCTAAAGACTTTTGACGAAAGCCACCACTGAGTTATAGTCAGTGCAACAAGATCTCATTAGCTTGAGTATAGCCCTCGAGTATAGCCCACAACTTCAATTCCTGGTTGAAGTCATGGAGTTTATACACCTCCAGATGGTCAAGCAAGTCGAGCATGCATGCCTGGAAATCCAACACGTATTCTTTTATACTGCCACTTTGCATCAAGGTCCTGAGTCTCAAGACTACTTGTTCCTTCATGTTTGTGGGCATGAATTATTGCTTCCCCTTGAGCTTCAATTTATCCCATGTGTCGTTGTTTTTATCTTCGCGTCCTGGGAGTGCTACCACACCATTGTGCAGTCCTCCAAGTACACTGTGGAAACAGTGAATTTCTCAACTTCCAAATTCTTTTTGGTCACCTTAAAATATTGTTCCATCTCATACAAGATGTTATCAAGATCTCGCGTATCATGTGCCCCGCCTTATTTCTTAGGCTCAGGGACTTTTCATTTGTGCACAGCACGGACACTACCGCCACCGCCCCTACCTTTGGAAAAGTTGGCCACAACTTGCATGTGTACGCACACGTCTCTACCAAACTGCTCGATGATGTCTCTCATCTCAACAACGTCCGAATTGCGAGATGCCAAAGCTTTTCTCAGCTCATTGATCTTCTCATCCTGACATGCAACCTTCGTGTTGGCCATCTCGATGTCTTTACTCAATAGAAACATCCATTTTTGTCTGATCCACACGGTCGGCTAGGCTCCCGGACCTTTATCCTTCACCAAAAAGAAACCTCTCAATGTTCTCCAACCAATCGGTCTTCTTCGACATAGTGACGGCCTCTTTGACTACGCACTGAAGGATTGCTAGAGCTCTGATACCAACTGCCAAGGGTCACCCTCTCAGGGGGTTAACAATGCAACCTAGCCATGCTCTAGTGTCACTACAACTTCCTGGTTTCCACGCACGTCGCACTCAACTTGGTTGCTCCCGGCACACCAGATGGGTGTGGACGAGTACGTAGCAGAAATACACACATGAGTTTAGACTAAGAGTAAGGCTTCACAAACAAGCAACACGAAAGAAATATAAAGCCTGACAATTGCGAAGAAAAATCTCATTTTCAATATATTCCAAAAAGGTAACCAGATGTGGGTAGCTCAATACTCCACATATACGGTGTATGAAAGTAATTACAGGTGCTAGGTACAAGAACAAAAGGAGGAAAACTAAAATAAGGGCATACGGGCCTGGACCTCTGAGAAACTAACTAAGCTAAGTTATCAGCTAACTTATTACAATCAAAAGAGAAGACTTATAGGACAAGGAGCTTGGGACTAGTCTTCTTGGGTCGTCACTCAACAGTTAGTGTGTTGGCCTAGTAGGCGACAAGGCACTGCATGCATGGGTATTGGGCATGAACGGCTCAGGCGTTGTGCACAATGCATTGTGGGAATAGAGGGGGAAATCACAGGCCAAGACCAGTTAGGCGGGTGGCACTGGATAACCAAGAGGCATGAGCATTGCGGTTTAGGGAAACCATTTCACAGGCATGTGTTGAGCGACACAATACCGCAATAAATTTTTAGCATACGTGCGGGCATGGGATTGCATTAAGGTTAGGTAATAAGCCCGACCCCGTAACACTGTTGAACCTCTCATCTAGCTCTCATTCTCGTCCTTTTGACCACCTACATTTTCTGGTAGATAGTGTAAAGAAACTAAGTTTTTGGTACGGGTGTGTACCATAAACAAGAAGCTAAACACTACGAGTATAACAGAGAACACTAACAAAACAAATTAGGAGTAACAAGAATAACCATTGAAAATATCAACATAATAACCAAAAAAAAAGAAAAACACTAACTACTAATACCAACTAGCCATGCAAGTTAACAATCAAATATATACTAGCATCCTCGACAGCGACTCCAAAATTTGATCCGCACCGGCGAGGTCGTTCGTTTTAGTCAAATTACCACTGGTTCTTAGAGACCAAAAGTAGAGATTATATGTTGCTTCAGTATATTTATTACCAACTAATAGAAAGTAGCTACTGGCAAGTCTGGGGTCGTCCACAGAGATACTAGAATTCAAAAGTTTACTAAACATAACTCACAATCGGGCGTCATTCCGATTGTGTGTCGGGAATTGGTAATGCTACAAACATAGGTATTGGGGGGTTTATCTAACAACTACTAATCATGCAAACCAAAAGAGATTAAACTATATTAGACTAGTCTTGGGGATATTTGCATAACATGACTGATGGATGACTTTGATCCTATATTTTATCGCATATAAGCCATATAAACCTATCCCATGCCTATGTCATATAGTATGGATGATAGCCGATCATTCCCAATGTCTGTCACACAAATGTTTATAGGCATCTTATAGGCTACCACCACTGCCTCTATAATTAGGGAAAGTGTGTTGGACAAAGAACCCGAGTTGCACTCCTCTTTTCCCGTAAAAATCACTCCCAAGGCTAATGTGTCCCCACTTAAAGGATCAAATGCCTAAGTAGTCACCTTGTGGTGGTAGCAACCGTTAGGTTTGAGAATAAATAAAATACATCTCGGGCACTCTACTATGGATGCTTTTCCCTAGGCCTATAGTGGTAAAAGAATCGTTGTCTCACGATGAGTCTAGGTTTGAAACGATGATGGTCGCTACAGAACAACCCTAATTACTACAAACTATCATGCTTAATCCATCGGGGTACACCGAGGGTGCCTCACACCCCCGTTAGGGGAAACGTGTTCCCTAACATGAAAATTATTAAACGATGACCAACCAAACTAGGTTATAACAATCGAAACAGTACTCTCAATCAAACATGCATCCACACACATCGTTGGTATTCACAAACCTACAATACGCCTAACCCGACACTACCAAGGAATAAAAAATATCATATATGAACTATGGTGTATCATAGAATAAATATAACATGCATCTCACGAGAATACACCGCTAAAAATTAGAGCTATCGTAACACTTTTTTGCATCACTTTTTTAAAATGTTACAATAGCTTATAAAGTGTTACTTAAACGTTTGAAAAGTGTTACAAAAATATTAAAAAGTGTTAATTAAATTTTAAAAAGTGTTATATTAGGTCTAATGTAGCATCGCCTAAGGTAATACTTGTAAAATTGTTACAATAGGTTCAAAGTGTTACAATAGCACCTAAAGTAACACTTTTACAAGTATTACCCTAGGCTATGTTACATTAGACCTTACATAACACTTTTTAAAATTTGGCTAACACTTTTCAATATTTATGTAATACTTTTTAAAAGTTTAAGTAACACTTTATAAGCTATTGTAACATTTTAAATAAGTGATGCAAGGAAAGTGTTACATTGGCCCTAGTTTGTAGTAGTGATAATATGCACAAGTCAAACATGAATATTCAAAGAAATAAAAGATAGGAAGATCTAGAATTTCATCAGATCATCACCTTGTCACGAATACAAATAAAATCCCCAAATAATTGCACTACTCCATGGACATTGAACCAAATATAATCATTGGATTCAATGTCATAGGCATAAACTAGGAAATAGTAAATGAGAAGAGAAGAGTTAGTCTCTTTCTCTCTCTACCTGCTCTTAGAACTACAACTACAATAATGATAATGAAGGTGTACAAACCATTGTAGACTAATGCATCTTTATATAGTGTGTGTAAATGGGCTTTAGTGAAGCCTAAAATAAAGAAAAAGCCGAGCAGCCACGTCGGCACAGGCTGTGCCACACGGCCCGTACAAAAGTACATGGGCCTCAGACTGGAGAAGTTCCCCTGCTAAACTAGTTGTGCGGCCCATGAAAATCTATGTGGGCCACCAGCTGGAAGGTGTTCTTGGGCGTTTAAGCAGTGCAGCCTTTGCAGAATCCCTCAAAGTTCAGGAGATCAATCTTAATGTCCCTAGGCTTGATTATGTCATTTCCCACTTAATATTAAAGTAAATCTCCACCATGAGGTTGTGTTCCAGCACCCCAAACGGATCATCCTTCTTGGCCCTCGGAGGCCACGAGTCCCGAAATTACAGGTTGAGTGGTTCAACAGCAGACTGATCCCCTTCGCAATTGTGCACCCAATGGCCTCATTTATCAAGGCACTTGTCAAAATCATGTTCACCCCATTCCCTCTTATTTTGTAGCTGTCAAAGATCATTCGAGTGAAATTAAAGTAGAACTCACTTGACCTCCATGTCATATGTGGGCTTGTCGAGGCAAATCAAACCCTGCATTCCCGAAGGTGTAAAGGATTCCATGAATACATCCAAGTGAAGTCGCTCCACGTCCTCGACCTTCATCACCCTCACCTCATTTATCCTTCGCTTGCTGATTATTTTGAAACACTTCTTGTTCTCCTCATTGAAGAAGCATTTATTGTCAAATGTAGGCGATGCAGGGGGGTTTCATGGTCTTCACCTTCTTCGCGCAAGAGGAACCTGCTCTCGCGCTCTTTCCCTGGCCTTCTTCACAGTTTACTTAACTGGAAACATATGATGAACATGGAAATAGAGCACGTTTAGTAGAAGAGTCAAGAATTTAATGAAGGTTGTGGTTTTGATCAAATTTGCATGCATGTCGTAGATATGTCGGCTAGACCAATGTGTCCTATACGAAGTCACACAATCAACTTGAGAGAACAGTATGAATGTGTGAAGTCGTAAGGCCTATCGACTTGGCCAAAAATGTGTGTGGCACGTACATGACAGGTTAAAATGCAATGAAATCAAACAAAATTAACACAACATGTACTACAGGTACTACACAAATATGAAGTAGCAAGTATTGGGCCACAAGAAACCTTTAACATTACCCCTATCCCTAATAATCAAAACGATACCTAAAAGAAATTATATAAACCTAAAACCTAAGAAAAAAACTAAATAATACACCTCATTCTTTGTCATTGAAATAAAAGCATCATATCAGCAAGTAAAGAAACAATCAAATCATTCAAACTACTGGAAAAGGGGAATCAAAAGTGTTAATTTTATAGGTTTTTCCCTTTTCTGATTTAAATGAATTCTGGCATTGTACAATGATGAACATGAATTCAACATCGGTTTTGGGGCTTTATGTATATCTGATGGAAGTTTTGGGGTCCGATTTAATGGTTTATGGACAGCTTTTTTCAGATCGGAATTTAGGATGTGACGTCGTGGTTGGGAATACGAGTGGGTAGATTGTGGACTATTTTTATACTCAGCAGCAAACGGTGTCATTTAAAACCCATGTGCAATGTTGTACCACCTATTGCACCAGACGACATAAACAAATAATGAATTGCGACAGCATTGTTCATCTGTCTTGGGCCATACAATTGACTTGGGCCCAAAAATATTATACACCAGCTTGGAGCAGAGTAACTTGAATCGATACTTTCCGATGTCACACACATAAGCGAGATCTTAATTTAGGGAAACTGGGCCGAATAGGACAACCAACCCAATCGTCAAAACAGTTTGGGCTTGTTCAACAGTGGGTTGAAAGCACATTACCCGAGGTCGAATCTACATGTCAACTTTACCGACAAGAGTCTGACATGGTAGCGATGTGGCATAAGGGTTGGTGGGTATAATAGCGTGATCGGGCCAAAATCAGTAAAGGCAAGCTCAAATGCTAGGCTCAAATTAATTAATATGGAAATAGTTTTCCGTAGTACAATCAATAATAAAAGAATTGGAATAACGAAAATATTTATATGGCTACAACTCGCCTTCAAAAAATTTCAAAGTTGAACGGGTAATGGTCATACCTTACTCATGTGATAGGGTTGACTATTCGTGGCTTAAAGTGCAAACACTGTGTAAGCGCTACAACTGGTATTTTTTGGCCTCGAATGAGATCGCCTATAACTAGCCTTCAACAATCTTAACCGTCAAAAGGATGATGTTTGAACCCTTACTCATGTAATAGGGTTGACTATTTGTAGGTTTAAAAGGAAAACCCTATGTAATTGCTAGGACTGATATCTTTTGGCCTTGATTGACATCGGCTATGAATGGCCTTCAATAATCTTAACCGTCGAATGGGTAATTGTTGAACCCTTGATTGTGTAATTGGGTTGACGTTTCGTAGGCTTAAACATAAACCCCAATGTAATTGCTAGAACTGATATCTGTTTTCCTCTAATCACATCGGCTATGAATGGACATCAACAATCTTAACCGTCAAACGGGTAATTGTTAAATAATTACTAGTGTAATGGGGTTGACTATTCATAAGCTTAAAAGGAAAACCCTATGTTATTGCTAGAACTGATATCTTGTGGCCTCAAATGAGATCGGTTTTGTCTATACTTCAACAATCTTAACCGTTGAAAGGGTAATGTTCGAACCATTACTCGTGTAATAGGTTTGACTTTTCATGGTCTTAAAAGTAAACCCCTATGTAATTACTAGAACTGTATCTTTTGGCCTCGAATGACATTGGCTATGAGTGGCCTTTAACAATCTTAACCGTTGAACGGGTGATTGTCAAACCCTCACTCGTGCACTAGGCTTGACTATTTATGGGCTTAAAATGAAAACCCTATGTAATTGCTAGAGCCGGTATCTTTTGGTCATGGATGAGATTGGCTATATTTGGCCTTCAACAAACTTAATCGTTGAAAGGGTAGTATTTAAACCCTTACTCGTGTAAGAGGGTTGACTATTTCGAGGCTTAAAAGGAAAACCTTACGTAATTGCTATAACTGATATCTTTTGGTCTCGAATGACATCAGCTATGACTGGCCTTCAGCAATCTTAACCATTTAAAGGTTAATGTTCAAACCCTTACACATGTAATACGGTTGACTATTCAGGGGGCTTAAAAGGAAAACCCTACGTAATGCTAGAATTGATATGCTTTGGCCTCGAATGACATTAGCTATAACTGGCCTTCAACAATCTTAACCGTCAAAAGAGAAATATTTAAACCCTTACTCGTGTATTATGGTTGACTATTAGTTGGATTTAAATGGAAACCTTTGTAACTAATAGAACGGATATTTTTTAGCCTCAAAATAGATTATGGAAAACCGATGCAACCCCTAGTTGACTGCATTGCATGTGTCCTCTCGCTTATTAACTATTAGCCAAACCGTTGGAAACATTGGTCATTCATATGGAATGGGACATTTAGTCTATATACATGCCCATTATATGCGTCAAACATTGTGTAACCCGAGTTGTGGTCGACACTTCTGAGATGTCGTAGATTCATATGAGACGGGCCTATTGGGCCAATTTTGACCCATAAAGAGACCTAAAATACATGCGACCAATATGTCGTACGCCCCTTGTGATGTCACAACACTGGTGGGATAATACCTTTATGTGCCATACTCATAAAACAAATCCCAAAAAACTTTGGAAAAGCATTTATTGTCAAAAATGGCATCCTGCCCCTACAAAAACACAAATTTTATCATCCCAATTTCATTTCTCCTCCATAAAATCAACCACCAAAAACACCCAAATCCACCACCACAATAGAAGTCAAATGATTTTTTTTTAAAGGGAAAAGGAAAAGGTCCTCATGGGAGGGGATTCTATGAATCAAAATTTTGGGAAGGTTCCATCTTTCTTACTTGATATGATCATATTGTCAATGGTACATCCCTTGGGATTGATTATTGAACGATTGTTTAACATTGCTATGTGTCATATTTTCATCTATTTTCTTTTAGATTGTGGACTATGCATGTAGGGTTGTATGGTTACATTAAAGATGTAATTTTTTCAATTGTATTGTGTGTACCACATGTGAAAGCTTGCTAATGATGGTTAATTGATATGGAAATAACATGAAATGTTTAATTTTCATCATTTTCTTGATGTGAATATCAACTTCAAGAGATATGTATTTTTTATGTATCAGTTAATGGATGACATGTTTGTAGTGGTTTAGTACATAAATTTTAGAGTGTGTTTAATTAACTTTATTTGTGGGTCATGCTCTGGTGAACCCCGACAAGATGAAATGGCCCGTAGGAGGGAGATATTTCAATGGATCAAAAATACATAGGCAAGGTAGAGGGTTGGAAAATTTGCAAAAAAAAATGATAGACATGGAGAACAAAGGTATGAAATGCCCTATGAAGTTTTATCACATCAAGAATGTGATAGACGTGGATAAAAATTGGTGGTCTAATTACCTAGGACTGATTGCTAGGACAAAGGTAGATATATTCATGTATAAGTCGTGGTCTCGTGTTGATGATGCTTACAAGGAAAATCTATGGAATGACATTGAGTTTGCCTTTGACATTGAGTGTGAAGATATGGAAAAGTTGAAGAGGAAAAAAAATATGGCGCTTTGGTGAAAGATGTAGAGATTTCAAAGAAAAATTGTCTAAAGATTATGTGTTTGGTAAGAAGAAGAATTGCAACTCAATAATTAAGAATCCATTTATAAGTTAATCAAGTTGGAAGAGTTTTGTTTCAAGAAAATTAGCGGACGAACAATCAGTGAGGAATTTACGTTTACATTCTTACAAGTATATACACAATGGATACATATTTATATTTATATGCACGCATATTATTGTTGGATTACATGCTTATGCATGAGTATAGTTTCATTTGTATCGTCAAATGTGTATGTCATTTGTGGTTGTCAGTGATTTAGAATTGTAAAGGTTCATATTTTTCCACAAAATTAGTAACAATGTGCACATGTGACACCGCATAGTACTAGTATGGCTATTAATTGTTACAACCGACTAGTGTGCAACGTCATTCATAAACTAAGTTTAGGTACTGATTTGATCCGACAATGTATGCAACATCACATATTGTTCATTCGAATGATGTGATTACATTATCGACTTGTGGCTGACGTCGGTCAGAAGTAGGGGAATTGTGTTACATTTTTTCCTTCACATTTCACCTTGTTAATTTTATAAACCGAACCATTTGTTATGATGATTTTATAGGGTCTAAGAGCAAAAAAAGTGAGGTTGCAACTAAAAAAAGATGTACCACACTATGAGTCAAGGAGGTTACTCACTAGTTAAAAGAATAATCATAAAGGAAATGTTTGAGGGTAGAGTGTTTGAAAAGGTGGAGCACAGAATGACAAATGAGGAAGCGAGGAATTCAATGGAATATCCCACACTCATGATATTCCCTGATTTGAAAAAACGTGGAAAGAAGGAGGGTAAGTTCCACACCAAATATGCGGAGTTGGTTGCGCAACAAATTATAAGTTTTCTAGCTTTTTAGTTGATATATTAAGAATGCATTTGTTCAAGTATAATTTCGAGCAAATGAGATTGATTATTGGTAATTCATAGGAGGATTTAAAAAATAAAACAAGAGTCAGCGAGTTCAATGGAGTTGGAAAAAAGGACATACTAGGAATTGCGCTTAACAAGAAAAAACATCTGGGCTGGGTACGGGGTGTTGGTATTGTTGCTACACATATGGAAATCTTTATAAAACCTTGACCACCAGAGGTTGACATTACGTCAAGTAGTCAACAGAAAGAGATCAATGCTTTGAAATTCACACTAAGCCAACTAGTGGCTTATGTCTCGCAAGAATCGAATGGAAGGAAAATGACACTTGAGTTGGAGAAAATCATTGCAAGTACAAAACCCAC
>JAULKK010290611.1:0-13405 GCA_032355705.1 Rubia peregrina
GAGAGGCGAGAAATATCTTCACCCGAAAGGTGTTGATAAGTTCTCCACAATATGTGATTAATGCATAAAAATAGGATGATTATTCGATGATCAAAGGATAACTATAAATGCAAACCAATTGAGCCCAAGACTCATTATAAATATTTTGTACTAGTGTGATCGTATTTGCATTGTTCTCTATAATTTTTTTGTTAATTTAGTAGTTTAAATTAAGTGTAGTGTTTTCCAAAACCAAAACCCACCACTTTGTTACCACATGTAGAGTGACTTATTTGTGTGCTTTTTAACTACATTTCACACTCGAAAAACTCCGTTTTCCTTGTGGACGACCCCGACTTGCTACTATCTACTTTCTAGTAGTTAGCCACAAGTAAGGCATATAAATACTATCTTTGAGAGGCAGAACGATGGCCTCCCAAATTTTGGCACCGCTGCCGGGGAAAAGGAGTATTTTATTAAAGTGTTAGTGTAGTTATTTATTAGCCTCCCAAGCCGGAGGAACCTAATCAACTCAGGATCCAGTTTAACATTTACAAAAAAATGCCGCCACACACTGCAGTTACTAGGAAACCCACTGATGAACTCAACATTGGGAATGGTGGAATAAAAAGTAATTTCATCATATGAGTTTTTGACTTTACGATGCTGATACAAACTACAAAACAAGTTAATCGAAAAAGGACATTCGCTTGGGTACACACATAGTGGAAACTAAAAATAATCGCGATGCCCTTTGGATGAAACTCAGACAACGTGATTCGATAAGATAGGCACAAATCTATAACATGTTGGGGGGATAGACAAGACCAAACTTGAGAAAATCTAAATAACAAGATATATAACCAACAGGGGGAGTGCGAACACACTCAGAAATAATAGGAGTTTTGAGCTCAAGCGAAAACATGAAAGGAAAATTAGTTTGAAAATTATCCAAAAAGTCATAAGAAAGAACACTATTAATGGTAGAAGAACCGACGGGATGACTGGAATCCTCCTCGGAATCAACATCATCAACATGGCCATCCTTTATGGGAGAATCAATGAGATTAGGGGTATACATTCCGACAGGAATGAGTCCTAAAATTTGAGAAGAAAACCCTATCAATTAGAGCCACAAAACACAGACAACGTATTATGGAAAATTCAAAAAAAATAACATAGGTAGAGCGTTGGAGAAGACAACCGGATAATTTTTGGGGGAATATAAGCAACAAAATTGGTAAAACGGAGACACTGCTCTAATTCACAAGTGAAAACATTTTAAAAAGAGAAAAATAAAAAGATAGAGAATTACTAGTTGAGAGAGCGGAGAACGATGATGCACTGGAAGAATAAATGGAGACAAGGAATGTGAAAGAGACTGGGGCATTTAAAGAAGGAATAGAGTCCAATACTTAAATAAAGACACTAAAACGTCAAAAATGAAGCGTTGAATCAACCAAAAACATCGAGTTGAGAGAGCGTAGAACGATGATGCACTAGAAGAATAAAGAGAGACAAGGAATTGGAAAGACTGAGGCGTTTAAAGAAGGAATAGAGTCCAATACTTAAATTAAGACACTAAAACATTAAAAAAATGAAGCGTTAAATCAACCAAAAACATCCTGATGCAGTTCTAACACAACGTAACTTACCTTTTACGGAATACGAGATGACAGTGGTATAAGAATAGGTGATAAAATGAATAACGGGGTTAGGTCAGTCAATTCAGGGTATTTATAAGGTAAGCAAAGATAACTGCATGTGAAAATTCTGAAAAGCATAGTGAATAATTAGGAGAGAATCTCAGTTTAATGACAAAATATCGCAGCAGCCAAGCCTATCGATAGCCATAAATTTGAAGTATGAGTTCAAACACAAATTCAAAAGCCAGACATTCCAACAAAATTGCAAGTGTAGCCAAGAAGCATGCAACACTTTGCGAAGACAATATAAGTTATTTTGATGATGAACATGTTATTACAGCTTACGAGATAAGCAGAACAACAGTTCGCTCACATTCAATAGACACAGTCATAGCTTCACGTTGCATTGACTTCATGGCCAGGGGGAACTTATGTTGTATCTGAGACCCTATATTGAAAGTTGTAGGCCTTTAGGCTCGGCCCAAGACTCGGCCACGAACTGGGAAAAGTGAAGCCACGTCTAAAGTGGGGAAGACACTTATGAGTGATCTTGAGATTCTAGCAACCATGGTACAACCCATGATCTGAAACCCTAGCAACGCGAAGAAATGATTGTGATCCACTATAAATATAGGAAGAGTAGTACTGGCTCAGGTAAGTAGCACTAACTGAGAAATACTAATTCTCTGGGAAAAAATAACTGACTCGATCGTTGAAGCACTTTCCCCATAATCACTTCTGGAGTCTTTCTTGCAGGATCACGCTTATAATACGGTGATCACCAGCCACCTCACCTGATCGGGGATACCACATTAACTACCATTATGCCACAAGACTCTTCCTAGAAAAATAAATAAACTGCTATGTAACGACGCTTAATTTCGGGCGATTTTCTTTAAACAATCTTTGGGTTTTACATGCACTAAAATAGCCTTGCCCCAAATTAGGTAAATCTCCAAATACAACTACTATTTCATGAACCAAACTTAGGTGTTCCACCCGCGTATATCAACAAATCATTCATAAGAAATGTATATTAAGTAAAGGATGGACAATTAATCAATTTTATGGACTTTTCCATCCATAGAAAAATCAAATCTATGCAAAAGGGGCAGACCTAGTAAATCCCCAAACTTTGAAAAAATTCATCAAGAGAAGAACACATACTAGCAGTGGCCGATAATGCGTGCTTTATCTCTCCTAATACTCTCATAACATTAATCAACTACAGTACAATCCGATAACGTAAACCTGCAACTACATATCCACCACACACTCTTCGGAAACAACCATTCCCACTAAGGCCTAAGCTAAACCTCTATGACTGCCCCACCTTCAGGCGAGAGCCCGCCCACGAATACCGCAATGGTTAATTCCAAAACTACCCGTCAATTCCTAAATCAATAGGAGAAGCTACGATTGAAACCGATTACAGAGTTTAAGGTAGAAATTACAGTGCTATTCAAAGTTGAAAATATCAATTTTCTTACCCAACCATTCCAAAAGTATCTGATCGAAAATTTTGCAAGAGGTTGCCCAAACCTAGATTTCATACTGCGGAAATTCAAAAAGATTGGGTTCAAGGGTGAACCAACCATCACGGTGCTAGATCACCGGAACATCTTTATCAAGTTCCACCATGATGAAGATGCTCAAAGTGTTTAATGAAGAGAAACTAGAACCTCGCTGGGAATCTAATGAAGGTGTTGGAGTAGACAAAAGATTTTAATGTTAGTGATGAGGCTCCAATCGTGCCCATAGAGGTAACCATCGAATTCTCCCTCTATTTACTTGTTGCATCCTGATTCAATCCCTCATATTGCAAAAAGGCCAGGAACACATGAAATTTTTGGACCCCCCAACACAGAACCTTACCCGTTCTTCTACCATTAGGCTATGCATAGAGATGAACCTTACTTGTTCTTTCCCAAAGCAAAAGGACACTCAACCCTCTAGCTCTAAACCATCACAGATGCATTCTCAGGCATTGTATCCTATCTAACAAAAAGACCCAACCCAGATATAGAAACGGAATGATTCTGACGATGAGATTGAGGTCTATAAAGATGCACAAAACCTATTTAAAGACACAAATGATCGGTCCAAGTAGCAGTTAATCACTCCAGGACAAGCCACCAACAAGAACACTCAGTCTAGAAGTTGCCCTTACCAAGAAAATGCAAGATCAAGATCCCTAGTTTGGAGAGTTCAGACACCAAACTTTGCAAACCATCCACTATACCACTCTCAAGGGAGAAATTTGGGCAGGAAATAATCAGATGATATAGTTAGGAAACGTAATACAAGCCACACTCATATAAAAGATAGACAAGCAATGGTCCAGGAGCTCAAAAGCTTTAACAAACGTTTCTCAATACTACTCAATAGGGCTGAAGACAATCAAAACTAAACACAAATTTGATGGCTAAGACCCCAGCTCAAAAACCAGCTGATGAAGATAGTGATTTGACACAAACAACACAAAATGGAGCTAACACCTTACTGGAAAAATATCTGGAAAATAGAGATGGGGATATGGAGACTCAGGTAAATTACGTGGAGCTCAACCGTGAATAAGGTATCACTGAACCCCATTTTGATAGAAGGTTCTTTAATTCTCCTAATTTAATTATGACTCGTGCAAAATAGAAAATCACAATTTCCCTATGAATTTCGAGATAATCATATGGAATATTAGGGGATTAATGAAATGACTAGCTAGACTTAAAAAGCTAATTCACACACATAGGTTGGAAGTGCTAATATTGTTAGAACCAAAGCAGGATTTAAACAAAATGGATGGTTTTAAAATTCAGCTAGGATTGAGGAGATCTTTGCTTTTGATGATAGTCACACATGGATCTTGGTAAAACGCACGTTGGTTAATAAACATGGGATTTTCTTGCATCTAGCAATCACACACATAAACACTAGAACTAAATTTCATGTCATCTCTGTTTATGGTCCACAAACTAGACTAACAAGACTGCAAATGTATAGTGTCTAATTTAGATGGTCATTATTTAATGACGACAGACTTTAATGCAATCCACAACAAAAATAAATATAGGGGCAGGGGATCTCCCAGTGCCAACTCTATCAACGATTTTAATTCTTTCCTAACTAATAATAACTTTAATGAAATATCACAGTAGGAAACCCTTTTCCATGAACTAACAGTAGAAGAGCATTGGATAAAGTAGCTGAAAGATTAGATAGATCACTAGGCACAAGGCCTGGTTCGATAAATTCATTAACTTCTCGGTTAAAACCCTAGGTAGAGGTAACTAAAACCATTACCCACTGATACTCAACATCCTAACTTTGCAACAAAAAAAGTACCCCAAGCCATTTAGATTTCAGTCTTTGTGGCTTAACAAAGAGAACTTTATGGACTTGATAAGATCCAACTGGGAGCAAACTGAAACAACACAAGAAATGATAGGAATAGCCTTAAAATTAGGCAGATTAAATTATTATTTATTTATTTATTAAATATGGAATAAAACCCAATTTGGAAATGTTTTTCACAATGTGTTAGATGCTAAAAAACCTGTAGCTGAACTGGAAATGAAGATTTTTTTATAAAAATAAAACATCAACCAATGGTGAATGTGAGATATTTATTGGGCTCTCCTAACCCCAAGAATGATCCAAAAGTTAATAACCGGTTACAATGAATTACATATAAGGATGTGAGACTAAAGTGAACTACTAGAGTGACTCTAGTGAGCTTTTTGAGTATGCATCCTGTAATCAATCTCCACCCATCGTGTTAATCGATTCAGGCCAGATATCCAATGAGATCATACTAGAGAAATGCAAAAGCAACTGTGTACAAGAGTAGGATGAACTATACATTAAATGAATGGCACTTTGCAGCCGTAGTAGCCCAGGGTGTGTGATAACTAAAGTAGCGGCCTAGCATACCAAGATAAGCAATGCATCAGGAGCTGCAGGTCAATCACAGTAGCCAAACGAAAGTATGATGCATCAGTAGCTTAAGACCGGTAAAATAACAGCTCAATCACAATGCCAAGCAAACAACATTCTAAGAATGAGCTAAAACAAAAGTGTGGGTTATGTGTAGCAGAAGCACAACAGTAGTAGCTAAAGAATGTGAGGGACTGGAAAGTCATCAACAGCTCAATCCAGTGATAGTACCTGAGAAGATGAAAAAGGTTGTGAGATAGCATTATGCTCATTATAGAATGTGAAGATATTAGATATACAAAAATATGATATCATGGGACCGAGTGTGGTTTAGTACTCGTTCTTAGACTTGGGATATATTTTTTATCCATCAATATAATTCCCTTAAGTTGTTTATTCAAATTATGCCATGAGAGGGACTGGTTAACTAGGTTTTGAGCCTCCTTAGCTAAATAATCAGCAGCAAGGTTTCCTTCTCTTTTAGTGAAGATCAGTTCAGCTCTAGATCAGTATAGAATGTCATTAATAATGGATCACAAATAGTAGAGCTGCCAAGGGACCTTTAATGAATTAGAGATGAACTTAATTGCTAGTTAGCAATCTGACTCAATCTGAAGAGATTTATTAACCAAATTCCTGGCTTTTCTAAGGCCCAAATGAATTGCAAGCAGTTCAGAGTGCAAGGGTGAAATTGCTAGATGATTTTCTACAGTTGCATCAATGAAATCCCCATTTATGTCCCTAACAATTAAACCTAATCCTGCAGCCAAATCACTTTTCTGCCATGAAGCATCAACATTTAATTTATAATATGTGGTTGGTTTAGCCAATTTGACTAGCTCAGGAATGATCCTTCCCTTTATTTTAAATAAAATTTCACAATCCCTTAATCTCTAGAATTTCTCCTCATTGGAATATGCACTTAGTGGTTTGGCTGCTAGGAACTATTTTACATCAGTCTTAATATTATGGATAGCTACATTAAAGTCCTTTAATATTATGCACAGATGTCCAAACAGTATTTACATGATGACACTCATTAAAAAAATGTTGTACTGAGCCAGAATTTTCACAATTGATGCATTTGGAAGCAAGAAATAAGCCTTTTTTTTATTAACATATCATCAAAAGGCAGAATGGAATTCATTAGCTCCACATGAAAATAGATAACTTCCCTGGTATGATTTTGTTCCAGACTTGATGAAGAGAGTCCACTACTGGTCTCCTATGCCTGAAAGTGTTGTATGCATAAGCAGTGGAGAAGTTACCATTTGTTTCAGGTTTCCATATAAGCCTGTCATCATGACCAGCTTTAATTTCAGCATCCTGCAAAAGAAGAGTGTCACTGGTAGCCAAGTGAGTCTCCAAAATAGGTAAGTATGATTGTTTATCTTCTATGAACTGAGAGATAGTAATATCAGAAAAAGGAAGAGCGATATGGGTTGGCCATTTTGAAAATAAAGCTCTATTTCCTAACCAATTGGAGTTCCAGAAACTACTCCTACCTAGTACATATAATACCTGAGAGTGATTATTGCATTCCTCTGAGATTAACTCTATCCTAGTTCTTGTGTGAGAAGAATGACAAGAATCACTTAGCAACCACAATAGGTTAGACCACAGGGTTTTGTTCATCTGTAGTTCCCACCATAGCTTTGCTGAAACTGCTTTAATTATAGTAGACAGGTTCCTTACACCTAACCCATTTTCATTAAGAGGTATACAACATTTTTTCCATGATCTCCAATGAATATTATGGTTACCCTCATGGTTGTCTCCCCCCAAAAACAATTAGAAGCTAGTGATTCTATTTTTTGAAGAACATGCCTTGTTGGTTTGAGCATAGTGAAGATGTGTATGCAAAGAGATTAACGACATTGATTAATTAGAGTAATTCTTCCAGCAGAAGGAAGCCACATATTTTTTCCAATTTGCCAGTTGCTCTCAAATCTGTCCAAAAGGGGGGGTGAAAAATTCATTTGTGATCCTTCCCTGGAAAATTGGGATCCCTAAATATGTCATCGGGTTTTTCCCCTGATTCATACCTAGAATTCTCTTAATAATTAACAATCTAGCACTGGTTATCCTATTGTTAATGAAAAATTCACATTTCAGGTAGTTTATAAGTTGACCTGAAGCTAGTTCATAGGCTTGGAGAAATATTTTCAGGTTCCTAAGGTTTTTTGCATCTGCAGTTGTAAATAAAGTTGTATCATCAGCATACATTATGTGAGTTGGGTGATAAAGCCTATTTGGGAGTTGGAATATAGAATATGGAAATTGGATAGATGATCAAGACTCTATAGGGGAATATGTTGTGACTTACTTTCAAAACCTTCTAACTAATGAATGCACTAATCACTCGAGCTACCACATGGATTATCTTCTAAAATTTATCCTCAGATTATCACTAAAATAGATAATATCAAATTGATGAAAGGTGTGGACATAGATGAACTTCATAAAACTTTGTTTAGCCTTGGTAAGGATAGTACACCAGGCCCATGTGGATATAGTGGCCTGTTTTACAAGAAATCATGGCCTTTCATCAAGCAAGATCTTTTACAAGCTGTGAATGAGTTTAAGTGTGGAGTTGGGGTCCCTAAATCATTTGGCAATACATTAATAATCCTAATTCCAAAAGGCCAAACTCCCAGGAACCTTAGTGAACATATGCCCATAAGCTTAACAAAATTTTCTAATAAAATATAATCTAAGATTGTAGCGGATTGAATATGGCCTCTACTTCCTAAGTGCATCTCACATGAACATACAACATGCATTCAAGATAGAGAAATTGTGGACAATATTTTAATGATGCAGAAGATGGTAAGGTTGCTGGATTCTAAAAAACAATCCATGAATATGATAGCTAAAATTAATATGTTAAAGGCATTTGATCGTGTTTCGTGGCCTATCTTAATTCTCTCTTTCTCAAATTTGGATTTCATGGTCATATAGCTGAACTTATTCTTGGTAACATTAATAGTTCATGGTTTTTAGTACTTACGGTTTCTTTAAACCCACTAGGTGTTTGAAACAATGGAATCCACTCTCCCCTACCCTCTTTAAATTAAATATTGAATTGCTTAATATGGGGCTGAAATTCATGTTCCATAACATTTATATATACAAATTCATTCTACCTAGAGGTGCTGAAACCAACACACATTATCCTATACGGATGACAGTGCAATTGTTTTTAAAGAAATAACCAAATCATTGAAAAACAATGTCCTATTCTTAAATATTTATGAAGTAGCAACTAGTCAAAAGGTTAATTACCAAAAAAAGTGTTTTTCTGATTGGTAAAAAAGCCAACTCATTAAGGATTAACTTAATTAAGGATAAAACTGGAATGTCACAAGGCCATTTCCCCTTTATCTATTTAATATTTTAAAGGTAGAAAGAAGAACATTTACTTTCATAACCTGGTGAAAAGAATTAACACTAAAATAGGTAAATGGAACAAAAATGGTTTAATTAAGCAGGTAGGATAATATTGATAAAGCATGTGCTTCTAAGTATCCCAAAACATATATGGTGCATCACACACACTAGACACTATCAGTTCCAGTTGCTCAAACTTTTTATGGGGCAAGATGGATTTATATCTTAAGAAGCACTGGAAATCATAGTCTTCACTGTGTTATCCGAAATAGGAAAATGGACTTGGTTTTACTGATTTTAGGACTATAATCGATGGATTCTCAGTGAATTTATGGTGGAAAGTTCAACAAGAAAATAATTTATGGGCCAAATACATTTGGTCCATCTCAGATTCTAATAGAACTTCAGAGACTTGGAGAAGGGTGGTTGCAGTTACATGCTTTGCAAGGTCAAACTCCAAAATTATGATAAGGAGAGGGACATACAGTTTTTGAGTATCCAAGTGGCTTGGGGATGGTCCTCTGTGGCAGAAATTGCAGCAGACAAGAGATATCCCTTTCCCTTATCTTCAGGTCAAGGAATTCCAGCAACAAAATGACCTTTATCTACTAGCTCTTGATGGGTTATTACCAGAATGAATACTACAAATCCTTAGGAATGAAGTTATCCTATCAGACGATAACAATGAGATGGTGTGGAGACAAAAACTTACAGGTGAATTTTCACTCTCATCAGCAATCCAGAGGCTGAGAAGGAGAAGAAACCAAGTTCAATCACTCACTAAAGTTTGGCACAGGTATATTCCTCCTAAATTCTCTATTTATATGTGGAAATTGATAAATGGAATCCTTCAATTTGATAATGTTCTTAAAATGGGGATAGTCGTAGTTTCTAAGTGTGATCACATAAACACACTTACACACTTTTTTTAATTACTGCCTAGTTGCATTACAAGTATGGGATTATGTTATTCAAACTATAGGCTTCCATGCTAGATCTTTGAATCATATATTTTATTGGCTATCTTGGATGTGATCATGCTAGTTAGGCTCAGCAACTAGGATTAGGGTTATACACACTTACAGTTGTTTCTTGTTGGATACTATGGAAGTCTAAGAATAATCATGATTTTAATTGTGTGGCTAACAGTTTATAGTTGATTATCAAGAAAATTAATTCCCTCTTAGCCCAAATTCTGGACATTAATTCACTGATGCACTACGAGGACAGTCAAGAGTTCATTACTTCTGGGCTGCTGCAATCTCTAATTAGAAAAATGAAAGGGGGAAAATGTGGTTACATGGAGACCTCATGATCAAGGTTTCAAAGTAAATACAGATGCTTCTTTTAAAACTAATTGTATATGTGAGTTGGCATTGTTATCAGAAAATCCTCTACAGCCTGTGTATTTTTTGGCATCTGAATTTATCCAAGCTGAGAACTCAGTGCATGCCGAACTATTGGCAGCTATAAGGGATATACATCATTTTCTACCTCTAATTGTGGAACTTAACTATATGCAGGCCATCATGATGTTAAAAGGGAAGGAAAACCAACCCTGGAATATGAAGACGAGACTTTAGGACTTGTGGAATTCCATGGACACACTCCAGGTTTGCATCCAACATACTCAAAGGGAAGGTAATCAAGTAGCTCATGAATTGGAAACAATAAAGGAGCGTAACCTAGACATCTCCCAGCTACATCAAAGGGATCATGTACAAAGAGCTTTGTCCAGGGATCGACTTGCTTTTCCCACCATCCAAATAGCACCATAGATTCTAACATTTATAGGCTGAATCTGCAGTAGTCAACATATGCATCTAGCATGTAGCATGGATAACACAGGGGTGGAGTCTATTGCTCATACGAATCGTGTAGATTTTAACTACAGGGATGACACTAATTTAGGTAATCTAGATTACTAGCCCAGGATAAAGTCTTCTATTTTGAAACAACTGTATTGTTTGTAGATCGATATTGCTCACAGGGTGTTCGAGTTTAATACAAATCTAAACTTTTGTAAAACATTGGTTTTATTTTATGATGGTTTGGAAAATCAATATATATCCCCCACCCTAGGTGGTAAGAAGAACACATACTTGCAATATTAAGCTACAGACATTCAAGGAAGGAAATAAGCAGGATAAGATCTCACATACCTTAAATATACAAAAAAAAAACAAACGTCAATTGTTCCAACATTAACTGACCGAAAAATCAACGAAATCATGGATCAACTGATAAAGTGAAGGATCCATCCCTAAGAAATTTAAGCCAATATGCTAAAGGGGTAATGATAGCAGTCAACAGAGGCTATAACTTATGATGAGCTTAACATGGCATGACAAATAAACTCAAGAATTTGCATCAACAATATGAACGAGAAAATTACAGTGAGAAGAGACTACCACTAGGCATTTTCTTGCTCGCTCGATCCAGTATTTTTCTAGAGCTCAGTTGATCCCTATCAACGTTATATCTTCTCTTGAGTCTCTCAGTTCTCCTCCTCACCATTTTGCTTTCAATGTCACTCAACGTTCTCTCACTCGCAGAGGTGTCAACACTCATATCTCGACTCCAAGACCTCTCCTCACAAATTTTAGCCTCTGTACCCTCACTACTCATAACAACATATACAGAATCGTCCCTCTTCCTCTTTCTTTCTCTGTCCTTCCAAATTTTCCTTGCTTTCACTCTGGAAGAAATAGAAGTAAATTTGTCTATCTTTATTATAGTTTGAAAGCCCAAACAAACCCCCTTATCCAGCATTTTTTTATAACCATGCAAGTTCAAAAAAATATCATTGCATTAATGATATAAAAACAATAACAACCAAACAAAGAGAGAAGCAAATGCAGCAGACCCTTAAGCAAAAAGTAAATAAAGCTGCAGAGAAAGAGATAAAGGAATGTGTGCAGTAAAGGGTAGTTTTCTTGCTTACAATGTATCTGTGATGGTGATATGATTTCAAGATTTTGAGGTAAAGTTTAGTGTGAAATGCAGAAGTTGTACAGAGACCATACTAAAAGGCAGAACCGAGATTGCCAAACTTGTGTAATGGCGCTAATTGTGTGCATTTTGAACCATAATATGTGTGTTTACATAAATAGCTACCACCTTTTTTAGTAATACATACTAACCTTTCCTTCTCACACTACATTAATTCCAAGATTTACATCTTTATTAAGAGATATGGAGACGGAAAAACACCTTTCACAATAATTGCATTCATGTATTTGAACTCATAACTTCAAATCTTAACACACAAAATATATGACAGCATTAAATCAAAGGGAGTTTTATGCTGGTTTAAGGGAGAGTTAGATGTCACTCAAATTACATGTAGATTAAAATCCACCTTAAAATTTACTAGTATATGAGATAGATCAAAATGTGGGATAGGAAATTTTTAACTTGATTATTTTATTTTAAAAGTAGTTCAAATATCCTCATGGAAATCTTATAGAAAAATGCTAGAAAAATCATATTCTTTTATTTTGTTTATGAACAATTTATATCAGACGATGTCTATGGGTGCATTTTTTATCTATGGAGTGGTAGGTCCTACTCATTTATATTTTTATGAGCAATATATACTTAGCCTTCAACTAAAATAGATGAGGAATTACTTAACGACTATTTTCTTAGGGCCTACAAATTCATCAAACCGGCTAGGATTCTATTTTATTGTCTATTAAAAAATTATTCTTTTATCTTTTCTTTATCAATGAACCTATATCTTCCTTTAAATTATTATTATATCTTGTATTTCTTTAAAAATGTTATTTTAATGATAGGGTTTGTGATATCATATATACAGTATTTCTCGGTTGACTCCATATTTCAATAGTTCAAAAGCACATCTCATTAACAATAATTGTATATTATAATAAAAATGAAAATTATAAAAAAAAATGTACAAATAGAATGCACACATTGCACGTAACACTCATTAAAATACTTTAAAATTTATATTTATTTCTCAATACTATACTATCCCAGATATCGTACAATTTACCCTAATCAACATGGATATTATCTTTCTAGTACATAAAAAAAAATCTTATATCCTATTGAATGATACAACTATTCTTTTTTCCAGTGCATATTTGAGTTGTGCATACATACAAACAGAAATCATAACTTGAATCATCACATCCATATATTTAGAATGCACATAATCAAATCTGATGTGACACAATTGCAATTTTTTAATACCTATATGTGATATAACCATTTAACCTATCAATTTGAATAATCAAATCCAAATCATAGCTAAAACAAGTAATTATACCCATTTTCATCAATCAGTTCAAATTGTCCCATATATATTTATATACTCTCTCCGTCCCCGCTTAAATTACACAGCAATTATTATACGCTCTTCGAGAAACATGTTTGACCGTTAATATCTTTACCTACGTATAATAACGGCAAATAAAAAGTTGATATTT